>QNGE01001947.1:0-14286 GCA_008508345.1 Paragonimus westermani | reverse complement strand
TTTTCTTCATTTCTATGACTATGGTTGATTGTCTGTTGAAACCTTCCCGCTTGATGCTGTCTCAATGTGAAGGCAGCTTCATCCGATTTTTTTAATGAGCTTATTTTTCGGTTGCTCTCTCATGCTTGATAGTTTTGTCTTCACAATCAAATTAAGATAACACTTTTACCGTAATTTTTCAGCAGTGTCACATAACTCCAGATTCTTCAGATAGTCTATTCCGACTATCTGAGCTCGGGAATTGGTCCGGTTAACCCGAGCACTTGAATGAGTGTCACTGAAATTATCGATTACGCGTTATTGAGCGGAATATTTCAAATGGCAAGCGGCGATTCGACAAGAGATATTTGCAATATTGATGCCATCTTTGTATCAACCGAACCGGCCTTGAACCTCCACCTGTTGTGATTGCTCCATGGTTTGGAATTTTATGTTTTAGTTCGTCTGCTGTAAAAACCAATTGAGGTGCAACGGAATCTGTCCGAACACAAGAATTGTCAATACAGTTTTTGTCTACTGTGCTAAAACTGTGCATCACGTCGGACATGGATGGTAACTGTGATACGAGACAAAGAACAATTGCACCTGTTTTTCCTTCCCTCTCGTGGATTTGAGTAGCATCAGCCGTCTGTATTAGTTCGGAGGTCATTATCATCGTGATGGATCGTTGGAAGAACTGCGCGAGAAGCTCGTAAGGCTCCTCTAACGGGTAAAGGAAGAAAGATTTTGCTATTCTATCCAGGCCGAAAGTCTAGCTGGATGCCTTGATGGATCAGTCGTATGGCGCCCTCGGAGTTGAAATTCATCGTGACTTAACTCATTTTAACGTTATCGCACCTGATGGTTCCACCAAATTTGAGGCTACCTTCATCATTAACATGCGAATACTTCCAGTCCGGACTCCTTGCTACCCTCTTGTCAGGCGCACATTTGTGGTGTACATACACCAGAGGTGTCTTCCACTGTCTTCTGCTGCACCTAAATGCGGTGGTCGGTATCTGTTGGCATGTTGAAATCTGCCCCTGCAGTTGATGAATAGTGGGAACCGGAGGTTCAACTTTTTCAACCCGGTCCTTTTGCGGTTGTATTTGTGATAGGGTGCGCCGCCCACTCTGGAAAAAGAAAGCACCAAAGTGGTTACTGTTTAGTCGTATTCGTCTAAGGTGTTCACGGATCTACCGTTAATGTGAACCACTGATGTATTGCTGTCTATGATGATGATGATGATGATGATAATGATGATGATCCACCGACAGCTTTGAAGTCGGCGGGTATGGCAAAAACGCGTGTACTAAGAATTGAGTGAACTGTTGTGCATTTGTCTCCATAACAGTCCACCATTCGTCATTGGAGACGGCAAGGTCATCAGATGACCAGCTTGCATCACGCGGGGATTCAGTTATACAGCTGAATTCATTCGGAATGAAGATACATCTTCCAAAGTCCGGTGTCGTGATAAACGTGCCTGGCGTACATATATGAATTTGATAATTGTGTGGCTGCGACAGCTGAGCAAATTTATACCAGACCAACTGTTAGCTGCCCCGCATTTGGATTAATTGCATGTGACTGGTGCGCTTCAGATCGCCCTCCGAATAAAAACTTGAAACAGTCCTCCTCTTTCCGGACCTCCCTATCTCTCATCACGGAGCTGAGCGTACCCGGGCATGCACATATCTCTGTAAAGGATTTCTTGCCGCAACCAGACATCTGCCACCCCATCTAGCAATGGCCTACGCAGGGAACACTTAAACATGAGCCCTTCACTTTCCATTAGGCAAACGTTTCATGATGAATTGGAGGCAGCCAGAGGCCTGGGCATAGGAGAAGCGGATTATTCGTCAGAAAAAGTGGGGTGTTGGTAGAGAACGAAGCGGTTCGTGAAGTTAGTCCGACTCTTCGGGGATCCGTTATTACAAGTAATGTGCTGCGAGTTGGCACCTGGGCGTGGAGTTCCGTGTCCGTATATTGGGAGAAACTAGTGCAGTAGTGAGCTCATGTGATAATGTTGCTCACCGTCCAGTTTTTAAGGTCCACAGTGGCCGAGGTTTCGGGCAGTTAACATGAGAGAAAAGGCCGCTCACTTAGAGTAATTCGGTCCGAAGGAATTGCGTGTTCTTGACTCTGGTAAACGGGATAGCAATGATTTAAGTCGCCTGAGGTCTTCGAGACAAGATGGACATGAGATCTGGTGAACTCCCGAGGCCATGACCAACGGTCCACGCAGCCTCACTCTGTGGTGCAGGGGTCCTACTTCGACCTGTCGTGTTTAAATCCAAAAGATTTACCCCGTTCGGTATTTTAAGTTATGCCGCGAAACGTGTTAAATTTTAGAACCACGGCCGCAATCGTTTTGTGCATTTGCTGTTATTCGTATTTGGTCGTATCTCATTCTAACCTTACTGCACTTGCACAAACTATCCGCGGGAAAGGCACAGTGAGCTTCTCCGTAACAGGTGAAGTTTCTTGAGCTACACACATACACTCGTGTGGCGCTCTCTTATTCGTGCAAAAAGAGCGGCAGGCGTGTGCTTCCATCCCATTCACCACCCCTATAGTGCTGTACACGCCGCTTTATTTCACAGGATTGTCCCATCACTTGATGTGCTGAACTAGGTCAGCGGATTCCGGCGATACCGGATGCGGCTGGATTCATCTTACACCCGTTGAATGTTAGTACATTTGGGGTGCTTATGCATCTGTTTAACGATAGCTATGCGGCCGATGTGCACAAGGTCTGAGGGACAGAGACCAGCGCACTTCGAAATGGTACGTTGAGTTTCCATGAGGGATGTCCGTCATATCCTCACCGTAACTATGACCAGAGGGGATTTGATACTGAACCAAATGTACGTGTATATTATAAACCTACTTATTTTCTGTGATCTATAGCTCATATAAGGTCATTCTGCTGGACTCAACAATAAGCACGGATTCTACATTTTCCAACAATCTAGGTAATGCGTACATAATGACGCACACGAATGAAATGATGTTGTTTTTGCAGCAGCTTCGTGAGCATGCACTAGATCAGATGTTAGATGGGTGCGTAAGTAGAAGATAAGCATACAACGAATTGTTCAAGCCAGCTGTTTTCAAGGTGAACATGATGGGGAGGCGGATGAGTACGTTATACGCACCTGAAGGCCAAATGTTTCCCGGACCAAACTCGGAAAGCCATCAGAGGGATTTGAAGCTAGACATTGTGTTTGAAAGCTTAAGATATCCGTCCAAACCCTGTTTTAAACGCTGGAGTTTTCTATTGGCTTTGACTCCACTCGGAATCTTATTTTCAATGCGGGGATAAAGAAGTTTGTGCGTTTCCTTTTCCGAGCTGGCAAGGTTGGCAAATTGGAGCCCTTATTTCTCAGACCATATGGGCGGCTGTGTTGTAGATGAACGACAAACGTTGTGATGATAGTGTCCGAGTGTATGAGTCTATGCAGAATTGGAGAGTTTAAGTTTAATCTCCGTACACGAAAAGGATCAGTACCACTATTCCTACACTTGGATCACAACTGAACGAACCCATTCGGCATAAAACGCAGTCTGCCCGTTCATCAGATTGCGGAAGTCAGATACAAGGGAACCAACGGGTAAAGACCCTCATGGAGTTCTGAACTTGAAGTTGAAAATCGAAAAATTGAGGTCTGAGACTGGAATTTGACCAGAAAATGTGCTAAGGCTGTGCTTAAGCACGCACGCAATTAAATTTTGACTTAATATGACCCGCCTTCGAAACCAGCGAGCGCGCACGGATTGAATTTGAATTGCGTAGCAGGGCGTGCTGTTGTGTTTCTGGTATCTTTTTTTCGGAAAAATGATTAACTTTCCAATCAATTCGGTCCAGGTTAAGGTAGTGTAACGAATTTCACAAGGGATGTTCATGAACTCACCATGTGCCACCGGCTTACAGAGACACGACGCTCAGCTTTTGTTTCTGTTTTATTTCCTGCAAATTCAGGACACAAAATCGTTATTTGCACGGCATTTATCACAGTATAAATCGCTCCGGATAGCAGAAAACGGTCATTGGGATAAGGTGAACGAACTCACCAGATTTGTTAGGAGAAATCCTACAAGGCACTATATTTGCAGGTAATTAGTTGACCCATTCGATACAGGTCGCGTAAATCTCATAGAGGTGGATGAGCCCAAGTATTCTTTGGGCAAGCTCTAGGACGTTCGCAACATTTTTGGGTTTTCCAGTGGAAGACCTGCCTGTTTCGAGCCTCGCATTTGTGGACCACCGGACCGGCACGATCACTGGTCATTCACATTCCTGGTGCCCCAGTTAAACCGTGCGTGTTACATATCATTACAGACGACGTACGAGTCGCAAACCACCAAAAATATCTCACCACACAGGCGCATCGTTTACTGGTGGGAGTTTGCATGCAGTAAGGTCTACCAAACGTTGCGGACCGCCCGATCACCCGACTCTTCACATCCGACTTCCGTCCAACGGTACGAACTAACGACACTCACTCCGTTGCAAGAAGAGACGCCCTTGAAGTCTTTTCCGTGATGGGGCGGAAAAATGATGTTTTAGTATGTGATGTTAGGAGACACCTGAACAGTTCTAGAAGATGACGTTCCGCAAGCCAGTCGAAGGTAACCGTCAAGGATGCTCAAATCCGGATGAGCATGTTTTCAATCAGCTCGCTATTTTTACGAATGTCTCTGGTTCAAGGTAGATCTGCGGACGCAGACCTCCTAGAAGCGGAGTTGGTGTGACAACAACCAGCTCAGCAACCACCCCCAACGTCGGATGCCTGTGCACTAGCGTACACTTTCTAGTAAACCTGCCGGTACATCCACGGGAACACGCTGAACCAAAGAAGCTGATAATAACCATTGTTACTGAGACCAGAATAATTCCCGAAAGTCCCCATCACGGTGTGGTAATCCAAGGCTACTATACAGTTCGCACCGAATGAGTCAGAGGAGGAGTGGGACAACTAACCAACGTTTCCGATTAGCTCATCGCGCCACTTTTACAAGGAGCTCTGTGCTTACACTAGCGTGTTCTCACTGTATATGTCTCAGTTTTCTTTTGTGTAATTCTTATGAGTGTCTTTCTGGGCCTTCCGTTCACGCTTGTTCGTGTTTTTTCCCTTTACGCGACTGCTTTGGAACCCTTGCTCCCTGGGAATGCTCTCCTCCGTTGCATACGTGTCACTCAAATTTGGTTTTCGAGCGCTACGGCCAACCGGATCAAAAAAGAGCTAACTTCTGCGTTTCCTCCAAGTTGTCCAGAACACGTCAAGGGAAATTGCCGAAGGAAATTATTCTGATTGGCTGGAAATGTAGCGGGCGTCTATTGTGAAGCTAAATTAGACTGATGCCCCGAGGTGGATGGAATAATATATAATTTACCTTCAACCTGCAAGTCGTTCGCACTGAACATTGGTAGAACACGCGCAGTCACCCTTTATTAATGTTGCAACTGTTTGCATCACGCGCAAATGACCAGAATTAACTGGCTACATGATACTTCCCCAGCATTTATTTTTATATGGTCTGTGTCAGTCTTTTGCCATAAAGCCACTTTGTGCAAATTATTTTCCCGGATATTTGTTTTCGCCTTTCAGTGAACCAGCTCCAGCTCCTTCTGATCTGCATCTGAGCTTCTTTCGGGAACCTCCTGGAGACTGTGCCTGAAGATTTTCAGCGAAACCTATGCGATTCGTCCTGTGTTACCGCGACCAGAGGCGTTTTGGAGAACGTCCCTCTCTCTGTACTCAAATTCATAGCCGGTGTAATCAGCATGAAGCTACGTGAAGGGAGATACGAATAAAAATCTACCGTCGTGAGCTCACTCTCAAAGAGTAGAAAGCAGGCGCTTTTCAGAAATCCGTACCTCGATGCGTAGATTCTCAAAGTCATAAGTGATAGGCTGGAATGGAGGAAAAAGTAAAATTCTGTTCAATTTCTTCAAAATTATTGCATTTTCCTACCAGATCTCTCAATGTTGCCCATCGGCCTCCAGAGGGCAATAAATGTACTTCTTCCTGAAAGCTGATATCTTAAGTATGAATTTACTGGAAGAGGTAACGAGATATTTTCACTCATGGTTGTTGACTGATATATATCACCTCACCGTTCTGCTGTTGCATCGAGATTCACACAGTTAGCTCACTTGGCCTATGAATTCTTTGATCTTTTAGTTTTGGTCGATGAACGTAACTTTAATTTGGTTGTCTTGCAACAACGTCTGCCTTAGGACGGGTTTGGATATCATAGTAAAGCCTAAAGCCATAAGCTTAACTATAACATCTTTATTCTTAAAATCACTAGTATTGTCGTTGCAGTATTCGAGCTGCGTAATTTTTTCGTGACAGAGTACAATTGAGGTCATTCCACCCGGAAGAAAATGACGTAGCCCCACTGACTGGTCGGCCAGCAGGAGCGTGTCGACTAGCAGCCCACTCTCACTGTGTATCGTAACTTCTGGTACTGTGTCTAGTGTGTGTTCTCTCAGCCTATTTCATATGTGTGGTACTGTAATAACGTGCCATACTTAGTAGCATTGTGTTTTCCTTACCGTGAGGCCAGTTTCTTGCTCTCTGGTTCGTAGTCCCAAGCTTTCTTCAGCTTTACGCTAACACGTCTCGGAGGCCGTAAGATAAGACGGTGGGACCGCAAGTAAACCTGATTTACTGACATTCACTGTACAACAAGTACAGATCAGTGTAGACAAATAAAAACGCGAAAGGAGCGGATGTGGGAGGATTCTTAGCAGCACAAAAGTAAGCTAGCAGTAGTGGAATTCATCGGCTACCGCGTTTGAGCAACTGCTCATCAACCAGAACAACTATAGTCATAAGTAAGAAGCCAAAAGTGTTCGCCAAAACGTCATAACCCTAATTGTAGCAGTATATTGAGCCTCATCATGTGAATCAAAGAGATTAAAACTGTTCAAGTTAAAGACAAGCATGTTTATACACGAACCTACCTAACTTTGAACCACGTGGCGTGACGAGAATGCAACGACACAAACTACAAAAAATAATTGCTGGGGTGGTGCTCCGTAACTAGTTTATGTTGGCCGTGTTCGTATCGCGAGAATGGTGACGGCTTTGAAAAAGGGCGGTATTACAGGTGGTTTGCCCATGTTCAGTGCACCCAACTTGTGTGCCCAAAGAAAATTAACCACAATTCTTTCTACCACAAGGTGTAACCTTCATTCACATATTGAATAGGCGCCGCCAGCATTTCCAACTGACCAGAAAAATCTCCACTGCCGTTAGCCACCTACCGCTTTATCACAAGCGCACACTGTAGGTCATAGACAACCAATGTCAGCGGGAACTTCGGCCGAATTTCGGAAATGGAACAACTGTTGGACTTGTTGGGTGGACGCCCCAACATTACCCAAATAGCGCGACTATTTTTTCTAGTGTACATCGACCGTTTTACGAGTGTCTTTTGGGTATCTCGACGTATCAATTGGAAGTCACTTAAAAGACGGGCATCTGGAAATTTTTCAGTGAGCTCCATGTTGTTACTAACGGTGGTCGGTTTCCTTTCGAAGGGCCCTCACTGACAGGCGCGCGCTATTTCTAAGCTACACCTCAACGAAATCATGCCTTCGAGCGGCAGTATAATTATATCATTCATATTTGAAAATACCCTTGTAAATGATTAACATTTAACGGGGAATCACAGAATTTGCACAACTGAGGAAAAACCAGCCGTCGTGTTATATCCCACACTCGTTTTCCTATGTAATTACCCTGTTTCTCGCGTTCCGTACCCGGACATTCGGAACAGAAGTGAAAATGGAATATCTCGGTCAATATGAGATATACGGCAATATATTACCTCAATAAAGTCAAAGAGAATAGCACATTAATCATTTAAACCAGACGCCTATTGGCCCTTGCCAACTGGGTGACAGTCCAAATTCCAAGTGAAGTGGTTTGCAGTTGGACCAATCATGCGAGTTCTCTGAATTGAACTGAAAGTGGAATATCTCATTTGACACTGAATATGAGGCAATATGTTACTTTAGCATCATAAAAAGGAACAAAGCCTCATGGTTCGTCTTTCTCCACACAAAACTCCTGCGCGTCCCATCATACATATGGCCGATTGTTTTGAAACCGCGCCCACCAAATAATGGTCACGTACTGTAAGCGAACAAAAATAAGCCAACGGCAATTATGTCTTAAGTGTGTAATCCAGATCCCTCGCGTCCGTCTTGCTTACAAACTTACAAACACTGAGAATGGAGTTACTTTACTAGTGAAATTGCTGGGTGTCTCACGAAAGACACTCAAAAGACGTTCGACCGCCTCAGTATGCTACTAGTTTCGTGGCCAAACGATTGTTATTCTATGGAGTGCAGCCTACAGTACTGAAGACGACATGGATTCATTCAAACACGCGATCGTCGTTTCACTCAATTAAGTCTGCGGTACACATCAAAACAAGCTTGACGATACTGCACTAGCACAAAAGTTACATCCCCGAGATAATGTGAAGGGGTACAGCGGTACTAGTAAGGTAACCCTAACGTCACACAGAGTTCAGGATTGAGAGTCATCGGAGGTGATCTTATCACGTCAGCCTCCTCTAGAAGGATGACTATGGAAGGAGACCTCCTACCTACAAATTTTGATCCCGGAAAACAATTGTTGTCATAGTGGGTAATCTTGCACGTTCCAACCAGGCTGAAAACGTCTCTCGAAGGCGCGTCCTCACCCCGCCAACACTGTCACGCGTGACGGGGAGTGCGATTTCTTCACTGTGTAGGCACAAAGTGCCAAGGCGTTCAATGTTGATCTTGATGGTTTCGGCAACTGTTTTTATGCGTCACGCCATATCTGGAACTGAGAGAAGGATGAGGTGCTCTAGCGTTAGAGAAGAAAGCATAATCACCGTGACGCATAGTTCGCAGCACCTGGTGATGTTCACGTTTGTGAGTGGGTGTGTTCTGTACAACCTGCACCAAGGGAATATAACCGCTGCTGGTCTACACGCATAATGTGAACACGACGACTTTTCAGCTTTACGATGTGGCAAATACAGATTAATGAACCACTCTAGATCACGCGCAGGGAAAGGCACCCCCCAAGCAGGCCCTAGGTTGGGGGCGGAGCTCGTCGAGGCTAGGTGCAGGGGGCCAAGGCGGAGCTAACCGGGGATTTGGGGTCACTGGGGATTTCCGAGCTGACGTTTA
Source organism: Paragonimus westermani (assembly GCA_008508345.1). Classification (NCBI taxonomy): domain Eukaryota; kingdom Metazoa; phylum Platyhelminthes; class Trematoda; order Plagiorchiida; family Troglotrematidae; genus Paragonimus; species Paragonimus westermani. Next base: position 5,099 of record QNGE01001947.1, on the reverse strand, counting down.
TGCTGCCAAGTTAGGGAGTAATCCTGTGAAGAGGAGTTCAATGAAGTCGATCGAAACTATAAGATGTGGACCGAATCTGTCGGCTGCGTAAATATTCGTGAAACGTTTGCTGTTGAGCAGCTGTCCTTTTTACAGTTGCTAAAGCGGTTTTTTGAGGGTCTGTTCGGAGAAACACAATCCCAAGTCATTTAAAAACGCAAGACAAAAGTCACTGCGGCACTGTCTTTTAGCGACCGCGTAGAATTTGCTAGGTTTTTGACACATTCTTGAGCGTCAACGGTGTTTTTGCTCGTTAAATGAAAGAATTTAGCCGGAGGGCTAAGAAGGCGACTGTCTATCATTGGCGCCGGGCTAATACTGTCTTCATAGATATAGTTACGAATGTCTAGTGAAACTAATGGCGTGGCGGGCGACACAGCGCCGATCGCCAAGTTGACAAAAATAACGGAACATAATTCACGCAAAAAGTAAATACAAGTTACAAGACGGAAAAGAAAGTCAGGGCGATTCAAAGAACAAAGTAAGATCGAGAGCAACAATTACTTGATAACAATTGAGGCCACACCCTTCAAAAAATTAGTTGCCATGGCTTATGCGCTCTTAAAGGTCATCCGAGCAACTTGCCCAACGCAGACTGTTACTAAGGACGCCGCTCAAACGATGATAAAGGTAAGAAAGAACCTCAAGCAAATGAAGCCCAAAAAAGCGTTTGGATCTCTTTAGACAAAATGGCGAACAAACTGAGAGACGTAAAGTTCCCAAATTGTACAGCGTTCACAAAGGATATTACCCACGAAAATGAGCAGTCCCCTATTGTCTTTCGCTTGAGGGGAGTTTTATCACAACGGAAATATCCGACTACTTGTTGCGGGGAAAGAAACTCAATTTTTGGTGTTCAAACCTCTGTAGCATTGGCAGCAAGCGGGGGAGGATTGTGGAATGTTGTTAAAAGTTCGATATTATGGCCAAAATTCAAAAGATTGCCGAAACCGGAAATAGCTTTTGAGCGGTGCTCCTCCGGAGGGTTTTATGGCCCGCAGGCAGGATCGAATAGACGGTCGTGCAGGGAGAGCAGTCCTGGTGCCCGTAAAAAAACAGTACAAGGCTCCCTTCCCGCAAAACATCCCGAGCGTGTCGACAGCTTCCCGCTACGTCCAAGTAGACAGCAGGGGACTATTTTCGGGGTCCGTGGAGGGTCAGTCGTTAACAGTACGGAAGGTAATGATCCACCAAATGTTTTCAACGACTTGGCTATGAACCCGGCAAATTTAGCGGCGGTTGAGCATTTCAACCTCCCGAGTATTCCTTGGAACTATGAAACAGCCAGGACGAGCACTCCCGAAAGAACATTCCTGAATGGGGTACACTGGGAATCTTTAAGCCAAAACATTTAAGCGCCTAACCGGTTCCCGCACCACCATACATCACTTAGGTTAGATCTGCTAGCCACTCGGGCTGAGCAGGAATATTTCCACTTGAAAAGTGAAGTCCACTCGGAAAAAGTGACTACTGTTCTCAGCCTCGAAGTCTGCGAGAAAAAAGGCCCCGACTGAGGAAGATTTCGTAGTATCGGTCGAATGAGTATGACGCTGTTTCGGAAGCAGCACGGTAAACCTCTTGTATTCCTGAGACGAAACTTCTTGACTAGAAGCTAAATGAAAAACAAACAAAAGTGGTATATTGAACTCATGGACCAGTTCGCACCCTTAGTATGAAGAGCAGCTCAAAATTTCCCTCCCTGGCGTAGACCAGCCCTGAGTACGGCGCTCTCAAGGAGAAATGAATCGTTGAAAGAATAAAAGGAGACGGAATGTATTAGTAAGTGTTTGAGAGTGCAGAGTTTGCAGAATCGCAGCCTGTAAGTCTCTGTACGTATTACAAAACATCGCATAGAGGCGAACTTTTGCGTAAGGCGAGAGTGGTCCCAAGACGTTTTTATTCATACATACAATCCAAAGGTGCATGCAGGCAAGATGCGACAGATATCTTAATATAAGAGTGTGAACAGACCGACGATTAAACGGAGGGAGACAACCTTCCTGGATTTTTTAATACGTTCACAGGACGGACGATGTGAACACTATCCTGTCGGAACCTGTAGCTTCAAAACCTTTTAATAGAGTGAAGAACACTTCCCACTGACGGAGAAGTCCACATGACCCCAGGAACACCTAAATCCTCAGAATATGCAGGGGCCAGTGGCATCCATCTGAGTATAGTTCTAATGCCTCCGTGATCCGAATTGAAGTTTTCCAAGGTATATGGAACAAATACCAGACGCAAAATATGAATGCGAATAGCTGAGGGAGACCAAAGGCATATTACACAATGATTGCCGTCTCGACCAGCGCTAAACAACAACGGTTGGCAGAAGAAGGTGTGAGTGTTGAGGACCTGACTATCAAGCGTGCCAGCAAGCCGAAGGTGTCGATGGCGCTATTTTCGCGCACGCGGCAACAGACATATAAGAAAACAAACGCGATCACATGTATCAAGCGTACGGTAAGCAGAGACCACTACGATCCTACCTATTTAGTGCTCGTTGCACAGAGTCGCTTCCTTCGAAGGTACGCAGTGATCAGACGCGTAAAAAGAAGAGAGTGACCAAACCTTTATCGGACGAAATGTACGAGTGGTTTCTGGTAGCGCCATAAGCGGCACCGACACGAGAATTCGCTAGAGAGGTTAGAGACCGGCTGTCGACGAGCGGGTAAACCGGAAGAGTGTGACACGTGTGTTTCGGGTTCGCGTCACATTCACAAAACATGCAGACAAACAGCCGGATGGTATACGTCGTACGAACTTTCTTAATATCCTTGGTACAATATGTACCCATGAGTTTTGGAACTATTTCACGCATCATACCGCAGGCAGGCCAGTAGAATCTTCTGGTCGCAACACCGCAGGCAGGCCAGTGGATTATATCGGTCACCACATTGCCGGAAGCCTGGTGTAACGCGCGACCGAAACCAGCGAGCGCGCACTGATTGAATTTGAGTTGTGTAACACAGCGTGCGTAGACGTCATTTTGACTTACGTTCGTTTTAGTCGTGTGCATGTTTTACTGGGCCTTTGGATCACTGGCGTTTCTGACACCTCCTCCTATATGACTGTCGTTTGAACTCCTACTTCCGAGGAACGCCGTCCCCCGGCGTCTCCACGTTGCACAAAGTTGGGTTACGAGGGTATCGGGTACACGCAGCCAGAACGTCCGGCTTGCCTGTTACGGTTGTGTAACGGGGCGTGTTATCGTGGTTCCGGTGCTGTTGTAGGTTAAGTTTGTGTAAGTCGTGTGCATGGATTATTGGAACTGTAGTGAGATCACCTTCGACGTCCCCAAAATTCTGAACTCCTCGCGATGTGAGAGTTGCTTCGCCAGTACCACCGCGCCGGTTCGCATTACCTTGTGAATTTAAATTTACTAAAAACCACTAGCATCAAAGTTAGTGGGCCGGCATAAGCATCGCAGTCATTCTGTCAGCTGTGTAATGAATTCGATACATCTCTACTCCTGTAGGTGACATTCACTATGATAACAATCTTGAGCTAGTACCGTTGGGAACGCCTCTAAACCAGTCCAACGCATGTTTGAATTCTGAAGGTCGACCGGAATTTCCCGAAGACGCAATCTTCCACTCTGGCGGCTGCAGTGCGGTTGTGCTCAAGATGACCTCACGTACAGCTCCCTAGTGTAATGGATTTAAGCAGTGTATAGAAACAAAGGTAAGAATAGGGAGTCGCAATCTGATGGAAAGGAAAACAAATAACTCACAATAGTTCGTGGAGGCACGTTGGTTTAGTGTTCCACTACACCAACTGAGGATTCTCCACTGATATTACTTGTCGTGTGTCCCCCAGATAGTCTCGATGTCACGACCGAGGTAATTCCAACGACAGATGAATAACTAAATTAATTTGCCGAACTAAACGGTTGGTTCCGCTGAATTCTAACTCTTCCAAAGATTTGTACGCCACTGAGACTGAACGCGAACTCGGGAGAGTAATTTGAAAATTATTGATTAGCCTGTGTATCGATTAACCACGTTTGAAAATTATGTGTACACGCGAGGTTGAAGAAGATGAAAATGCATGAATAACAATAGATTGTATGATGTAGAATATAGTGTACATTACGCTACACTAGCACCCCTCAGTTGTTACGATGAAGCATGTTGTGAACGGTGAGAAGATAAATAAATAAAGTTTGTTTGCAGATTCACTGTTTTCTCCTTGCGACTTCCGATTCACAGTAGCATAAATTTGGGGAAATATTCGGCGTACAAACTCAGGAACTAGCACTCCAGACCTTGAGCTCACGTTTTTCACGTTGTTCCCTTTTCCAGGAATTCTGTTGAAAACCTCCACATAAACACCAGTCGGTTTGTTGGTAAGTCGGAGCACCGGGGAGTGTTGTTTACGAAGAGTGGAGTTGTGTAACGTGAAACGGAAACCAGCGGGCGCGCGCGAATTGAATTTGAGTTGTGCAATGGGGGAGCGCATTTCCTTTCGTACCCGGGAAACTCAAATTGGCATGGACTAAAAATGCACCGACTGACCTTGAGGTGCAATTTTCTCATTGGGCAATGGGCTATCCCAGAGGGGTTGGAGAAGAGCACAAATAAATACAATTATATGCACATATAAGTGTACACACGAGTATGTATATACACGTATGTGTGTGCAAATAATTGTGTATGATAATGAATATGTATATATAAGTATATATATACTTATATATATATTTGTATGTTTCTGTATAAATATAGATAAACACGTGTATATCCATACATAAACATATAGATATATATATGTGTATATACACACGCATATATGTATATTTATGTGCATGTGTACATGCATGTGCGCAAAAATGTGTACAACGTTATATATATATACATATATGTATATATCACGTTTTACACACATCTATTTCGGAATGATATATATATGTATATAAACATATATATCATTCTTATACAAATAAGCAAATACTTATATCTATATGTATATATATATGTACATATTATTACATATATATATATGTATATATATACGTATATATATATATTTCTGTTGACGTATATTTATGTATGTATACA
>QNGE01001946.1:92209-135086 GCA_008508345.1 Paragonimus westermani | reverse complement strand
CTGTCACCCACCCGCCCATAGCAGTGATCGGCCGAAGGTTGGAGTGGATAGCCACATTAGATGGGTAACTGTAAAAAGATTACAAAAGAGATTACGAGTATCATTCTATCAATAAATATTCCAGAAGGCCACAACGAAAACCAAAAAGCTTTCTGAGTTCACTTCCAAACGTTCCAACGATCACTTGGTGTAGAGAGTCAAGTCGGCTTTTCCGGCAAGATGCTGAAATGTCTAAATCGCTTACCAGAATTCATTATGTATGTCAACGGATTGTTGGAAAGGGTTGATTTCGTTCGCAGATGTTTTTGTCGCTCTTTTCTGCACACTTAAAGAAAATCTATGGACTGGTTCCCTGAAAAGTTGTGGAAACTATCATTCACCTTCATTTCAGTTCTAACAATATTTTCACATTTAAGAGACGTTGCTAATTCCATTGATTATAATCTACCAAAACACCGGCTGGATCCAGTTGATTCAGTGAGCTCAAATGGCGATTACTTTCGACCAGCTTGAGTGAACCATGTACCACTCTATACTTTGGTTGTCACTTGCTCGTTTGCCTGGATGTCGGACTGAAATGAGGCAATTATTTTTCCTCGTACCTTCCACAGTGTTACATGTAAAATGCAGATTATTCGACCGCCGTTTTCGTGAATCCTAGGATCGTTCCGTTTTGTAGACGGTTTCGGCTAGCGTCATTGCTGTCATACAATTTCTCTCACACAGAAATTAGTACGTACACCTAACAATAGCACGAAAGAGAGAGTTTCACCCAAGTAACGAGAAACTAGCAAATACAATTACCCATAAGTGTGTGAATGAATAGGTCGTTGGTTGATGAAGGAAGAACCAGACAGAAAGAAACAAAATCCCAAACACAGGAGCGAGACACAGACAACAATGATGAGTATACAAGCGGGTGCAGTGTTTGCACGTAACTCGGTGATAAGCCTGAATCTCCACGGACAACGGTCCGAGAAAACTTAGATTCGTGGGCACTACGCATATCATAAGTCTGGCCTCTGCTTGCGGTGAACATCTGTCAACGTTTAGCGTATTCGTTCAACAGCAATGTTGTCATTTAAAATTCTGCCTCTCGTGCCAAACTGTCACCTCTACAGGCCCTTTAATCTCAGCTAATATGCATTTTAATAGGGTGACACACCTATAAATAGTGCGCACAAGACCGGAAACATGGAACTATTGACCATCACAGATGGCACTGCGGTAAACAACAGTATGAGTGTGCCACGTCCTCCTGAACCTTCCTTAAGGTCGAAGATGATTTTTAAACTCAGGTGTATAAAATTCATTAAGTCGCAAGCTAAGCGGAAACATTGCAAAAATCAAATAATCGTCAACAAAGTGGTCATAAAATGTGGCTTTGCTTGTTGGCAGAAATGGGAAAAGGCCGAGTAATTTTGGGTCATCAGGGCTCCCCATTGCTACACCACTGACCTATCCAAAAGGAACGCTCCTAAATTCTAAACGGATTTTCTGTAAGCGGAAGAATGTGACCTTCGAGATAATCGAGCAAAATAGACCGAACTAAATAGGGTGAGTATAAAATCTTATAAATAATGTATACATTCATGTAGGGTCACCTGTTGAATGGTTCAACAACAGAAACTATATCATCTGTGGACTCATCGAGATACCAGATAGAGTTTCCATGTTCAGAAGAGTCGTTAGCACAACCTGTCGTCGAAATCTGACGAAGATCACTGAGGAGTTCACCAACCCATTGGTGAAATTTTGTTATGCCTACCCAATGATTCTTATGACGAAGTGCATCTGTACACCAAGTTCGCGAGCTATTTGCGTACCTCGTATGTGGAATTTCAGTGCTTGAAAGTTTTGACCAGTTATACCGAACCTCAGTGGTGTGTCCCTGACGATCAGCTTTTCTATCAAGTTGTTGTTAACTTAAGCAGTACCGGAGATCAACTTAGTCTGGTCAGCATTTGGCTGTATGTGTATCTCACCACATAGTCACAGTGTAAGCTTTTTGTAGTTGAATTCAAGTAAAATTCGACCCGTACCCTCTTTTACAGTGGTGAGTTATCTATACCGTTTAATGTGTACTCACTGGAGTTCGTTGTATAGCGCGGACAGTCAACACCACCTGGGAGAAAAATATGACAGCTCACCAATATCAGAATCCTAGGCAGTTTTCAAGTTTCATAGTGGTAGCTCAAGTGGTCTGCAAAATGGCCAGAATCAACCGGAATCACACATGATTAGTACCGACGCATTTATTTTGAGATCTATCGACCACCTGCAGTGAACAGCGGATTTCAATAATTCTGGGATACAAAAAATACTTCGAAATGAGTTAATATTCCCAAATTTTTCAACTATCACACGTAATAAGGTTTTGGGTTTCAGGATCAGCGGGGAACGCACTGTAAATAAGCGACAACAGCCATAGTGCCTGCTCTGCTTTCCCTGAAATCTGATTACTGAACACAATTACTTTCGCTGGTATAAATAACACATCAAGATTCTGTGATATACCCCGCATTGTCTTTTAATTCCAGTTAATTTTTTCGAGACGCCGACGAGTTGATTATTTGAGACAGCAATCGCAATGTAAATGTATAAAACGAATCCTGAATTTTGAACGCTAACGACGAAGTTAGGTATCAAAGAGCCTGCCGCAGGTTTTACGGAAATGTCCACAGTGAGTATACAAAATCCAGTAGAACTGGTTATGATACAGATAACTGTGAGAACCTGCTCGTTCATATCAAGTGGAATCTCCAGAGAACATCAATCACACACCTTCACACAATTTCACTGAGCACCTGACACAGCAAAGATTCCTTTATACGTATGTATCAAAGCCGTGCTGAACAATGACTTGTAGAGAAGATGGGTAACCGCCGGGTAATATCAATAAACATCTGAGGTGTTGGATGAAACCTACATCAGAGACCATCATCATCAGAAATAAAACTACATTAGTGGTTCGTATCGAAGCTTAATTGTCACAAAATCCGTGAGGTAAACAGAAGATACCAACCAGGAAAAAATTGACGGATTAGATCCAAATGTTAAAAACAAATGTATAACATCAGGGTGTTTACATTGTGCAAACAAATGGAGCTACGACTGAAAATAAGGCGTCAACATCAAGAAATCAAGGGTAGTGTCAACCGATCCTGGGAAGGTAGAATTTTTTGTATCATTAACTTCATAACTGTTTCTAGTGTATGCAGCTCACTAAGTATCATATCACTATTCTTGGTGTAAATGCTGCCATAATATCAAAAAACGACTGGCGAAAATAGAGAAAACCCACCCATCAGAACAAACAGTAGTCCCCGTGATGCAGTGACCAATCATAGTGAATGTTCATTGGCACTGAACGATTTGCGAATAACTACCACCCAATTCATCAAGAAGGTTAACGTAAGGCAATTGATTGTGAAGCTGTCTTACTCAGAATGAATCCTCCCCTCACTTTCAGCACAAACTGAAAATGATGGATAAACCAAATATAATCATCTGCAGTATCTGAGTCCTAAACGCCGACATAAATTTGAAGAAAAAAACGATCACACGTGTAAAACGCAAACTGAAATACGCGGGTAACTGTGGAAGCACTGAACAAACAGTAACTTCTATAAGGTGTACGTCCGTCACTTCACCCTCTTGAACAACAAACACTCGTTATCAATTTCAGGCTCAAAGGAGAGAATCCTTGGTTGCGCGGCAAGCCAGTTACAGGTCCGCACAGCCAAATGACGTTTCTAGCAAATTTATTGAGACCACCAATGCAAAACTTGTAACAAAATGTCAAGCAGACTGTTGAGGAAAAAGGAGTAAAAATTTCAAAGTGTTTATCGTGTCTTTAAACATGACTTGAAAACATTACTCGAGAAGCAAAAACAATCCACTCCACAACACAGGTCATTGAATTCTGTTACCGTTCTCTGACAAGACGGTGAGTCCACGTTGTTCACCCAGCTATAGGACGAATGGGAGTTGTCCACAGTTATGCCCACTGACCCAAGTTTGACGTCCAAATTTAGAAACCCATCAAACACCACGAATAAGCCCATACGACAGAAAGCATTAGGGGCATGTAGTTGAGTGCAGTAGGCGCCATTTTTAAAGGGCGATGGGTCACCAGTATCACTGGCGACAATTTCACTGTCACAATGGTGCGATATATTTTCAATCGACATGAACTCCCACGCTTTGGTGACGGTAAGCACCTCACTTCTCCGTCTGAATAATCTTCTGACTACCACCGTACGCAGGTTGGTGACGCGTCTGAGCCCCGCATGTTATTTTGAGGCTACTAAAGTGTCAATAGGTCTGAAAGTAGAACTACTACTACGTCTCATGCCGATAACCTGTGCCCCGTCAGTCACCAGCGGACGTTCTTGGATTCATCTATCAAGACTTGAGAAATAACCATTTAGGGAAACCAACCGTATCCTCACGCTTCGACGTGTAACAGACCATACAGACGTTACAGTTGCATGCGGTGTACGCTGATGTGCACAGAAATTCAGATTCGTTACACTAACACTCGTCCCTGAACAAGATCTCCACGGTGAGATTAGAGAGGGTCAACTGCTACAAGATCCTAATCAGTTGTCACAATATAAATACAACACTCTCGATAGCGATGTTTTGACATGCATACCGTTTCGACTAAATGCCACATGACAAAATGATCAGGGAGTTTAAATGAAAACGAAGGCCGCCACACAAAGTTGATCGCAGTTATCACATTCTGAAACTCAAAGCAATAAAGTTTCAACGCTCAATTCACATTGAATATCACCCCAGACATTCGTCTCCCAAGCGCCCCAAGAAAGACAATCGGTTTAAGGAACCGCGTTGATAAACCTGGAAATAAATCCAAATCGCGACTTTCATAGTGGTAATCAGTGTCAACGGAGCGTCAGGGATACTGTATTGTTGAATCAATGGGTTGAATCTAAACCAGAAGAAGGTCATAAATCAACAGTCCCAAACGACTCAAATCATCATAATCACCATCAGAGATGTCAATACATCAGTGGTTCTCACAGATGCCGCAGCGTTGGCAGAGTGCTCGGTGTGACACGCGACTACCTGGCATCCTTGGTACATGACCTGACTATCTAGGTCTGTGTAGATATAAGCAGTGAACTGGAGAGCTCGTTCGACAATCAGTGCAAGACACTCGCTTCCTAACCTCCTCGTTACTTACTCGCTGGTGCCACCCAATACGAGCGATCGAACGCAGACATCGGTGGTCGAATACCTGAAGACGGTTCATTTCTACTATTCTGAGTGGCCCGGTTTCGCTGTCGCAAAGTAATACAGCCATCACTGTTGTCTGATATACGCCGCCCTTGAGCCTCAGAGAGATACCTCTGTCGCCATAGGTGCCTTAGATTAGCGAATACCACCCTAGCCTCAGAGATAAGCGCTTCTGTTTCATTCCCTACACCTCCACCGTTGCTCATGCAGTTTCCCAGGTAAACCGGCCAACAACCTCCATGACTTCACTATCTAACATTAAATCTACGTAATCACAGCAAACTTGCAAAACCACTTTGCACTTTGAGCTTGCGAAGCGCATTCCGGAGCAGTTAGCACAACACGAAATAACGTTTAGCGCTGTTCGTGGTATTTGAAAGTTGTCAAACAACAGTGTCGTCAGCATAATCAAGATCACTCAGTCTTCTACCAGGTAGCAGGTCCACACCGGCATCTTGTGAGTACCGCAGACAATCCTCCACCATTTTTTCCATGACATAATTGAACAGAAACGGTGAAAGTGAACAGTCTCAACGTACGCCGCTCACGCTGCTAAAACCGTCAGACAGTTCACCGTAAATCCTAACCTGAGCTAAAGTATGGGTATAAAGCGCCACAGCTTGTTCACATACTCGGTCGGTACACCTCTGCATTTAAGCGACTTTAGACGTGTAGATCGATCCAATTGATGCCGGAACCCTAGTAACAACAGGGGTCAAACTAATTCTACTGTTTTTCGTAAGAGCCCCGAACTCCCTTCTTAAATATGGGAACTGATCGACTGTCTCCATCGTCCACGCAAGTTAAAACAACAGAGTGAAATCCTCTACCGACGCCTCCCCACCTTCTTTGAAAAGTGCCGACACGAGAGCATCTGGACCAGCAGCTCTATTACGTTTGAGAACCGAAATGCAATTACAGACCTGTCTTAGTGGGTGGTTCCAAATCTATCAACCAGGGTGCAACATTACAAGTTTGTGGCTGCAACATAGCAGAAGGCCAGCTAAATTGACTCTCAATGTCCCACCCACGACTCTAACCTTCTGGACTTATTAGAGATGTGTGCCATCCAAGTCGCTGACAGCTTCATTAAGAGACGGTAGCCTGGGACCAGTAGCAATAATAGGCTTGAAGAGTCTACCGATGTTTCCTGAAGCAAAGGCGGTCTACATTTCCTTAACCCTCCCCATTAACCAAGCCTCACGATCAGCCTTTAGACTGTTTCAGCTCCCTACGGATATCTCTCCTAAACTTTTTATAAGAACTACCTGGAGGAATGTTCCGTCTGGCTTCTAACAACTCCAAGGATTACACCGACATCCGATCAACCGACGTACCACCTGTCGCATGTCACAGTGGTCTGTGAGATCTGGGTCTAGCAGCTATTAGGAAATTCGGAGTGAGAACTACTAAGGCAGCTTTCTCAGCTGGTTTGGCACTTGCGTTTTACCGATGGTAAAGCCAGTTTCTCAACAGGTAGCTGCTACTGTCGGTGGGATCGTTGCCCAGTAAAAGTAAGAACAAAGCGACAAAGTACCAACGCGTGACTTAAATCCAAGTACGTGCCCCAATAAGAACGACAGTCTTGAGTCGAACCCCGCCACCTATAACTAACGGCTATGTGGTCTATCTGAGAGCAGGCCTGATGCGAAGAAAGAGGGCGTCAAGTACAGCAATGAAAAGCACGATGCCTAAAACTAATGCTAGCCAAAAATAGCTTGTGTTCAGCACACAGCTGCAACAATCACCCGCCATTATCTGAGCGATGTGATGCTATCCCAAAACTGCCACTTATTTGAGATCCTGCCTCACCAAGGCGGCCAACCTGGGCGTTCACATCTGAGACTACAAAGACTACATCAAAATCATGCATCGACTGAAGGAGAGCGGCCAGATCCGAGTAAAACGCCGACGTCACTAGAGTCAGTAAAAGCGTAAGCGGACACAACGGATAAATTTCCGAGTTTCGCGTCTAGAGCTGACATTAGTAGAACCTATCAAGCGGACGGCGCAAGGTCCACTGTTAACAGGAATCCAATTTATTAATGCGACTGCATCCGTCGTGCTGAGGACTATACCCACTCCAGCCTGATCGGTAATGGCGACCATGGAGTCACCCGAAGTGTATAACCAGTAACGGTTAGACAATGCGGGCGCTGTCAGTGCCATACGTTGACTACTGTCCTGAATTCTAGTCTCTGGAATGCAGCAGACGTCGACATTCAACGTTCGTGCGAGTGGCCTGTTGACTTGTCTGTTTTAGAGTGCGAAATTTGAACGCACCTATATTAATTCGCATTCTAAATCTAAGCAAGGGACGAGGGAAGTCTGAGGCTGAATAGTAAGAGATGAGACTTACATACACAGTGTTACTATGATTAGCTGTGTTGTGGGACCTGCACAGTAATCACCAGAAATGTGGGTTGGGAAGGTCCTGAGAGCTATTTTTGATAGAGCAGTGGGGGACGGGTCAGCAGTGGCATGTTTTTGCCTATCTACCTTGCCGTATACAGCAAGTGGAGCGACCCGGTTTGTACTGTGAGACGGTCAATGCACTATGGAATTGCTGGTGTTGTGACTATTTATAGTTGTGTGTGCTGAAATTGCCAGGACGCCCAGACCCAGATGGGAGAACAATTAAGGTTCTCAACCAAAGCCTTTGATTCAAAAAGCCTGTATCGCGAAGCCGCATGTGAGTGGCGGTGTACCAGAGCTGGAACATTTTTCGGAAAAAATGCCAACCTCCAACCTGGAGGACCGGGAGACTGTGGTTTGTCAAACCTCTGCCTATTGGCCTGGTGACTTAAGTGACCCTGACGGCGTGGTCGCCACAGCGTCCAGTTAAGCCCAACGGATTTTCAAGATGCGCAAGCCGTCACACCACGTCAATTTCCAGTCTCCTTATGACGGAAACGATGAAAAAACTTCATATGATCAGGCAATTCAAAATACAACAGAACTGTTCTGAGACCCATATTCGAAGTCAGGACGGGAGCGCACTTCATGGTAACTGAGACGCAGTTATCAATTTCGATACCACAGAGACCTTTGATTACCAAACCGTTAGATGAGTAGTCTAAAATGTGAACATTAAAGGAATGACCATTTTGAGCGGTATAGGACAGCTGGAAAAACTGAATCGAAAGGGGCAGCATTCAGACATACAAGACACACACAGGAGACAAACAAGCGAAGTATTAACCGAACGAGATCGTGATATACACTATAAATGAGTTCCACTAAGAACAAAACCTACAATCGGTGTCCCATCTACGAGTGCAAAAAGCCAAACATTTGGATCCGCACGTGGAAAGCCTGAAGAGTTGTGCGAATACTGAACAAAAATGTATTCCTCAAGGACCAGCTGTCACTGGGCGTAAGAAAACATCATGGTAGATGTGGAAAATATGATTTCATTATTGGTTCACAAGGACGCACCGGAAGAGCAGCCAAAAAATGTTTTGTTGGTTCTAAAATGAAGTGTACGAAAAGATTCAAGCAAATTGGGACGAAAAATCATCTAAAACTGAAAGGAATTCAATTGAGGAAAAGGACAAAGGATGTCTGGACAATGCAAAAACTGGGGACGTCATTCACGTTGGACAGCAAGTTTGGTTCGGACAAAAAAACACCAGTGGTAGAAGGTACAAAAAATAATCACATAAAGGCGCAAACCAGTAACAGTTTGACAGTTCCACATCACGCAGTGGGAGCAATGGTTGTATCGATCGAGGACACGGATTGGTTTGCGTGATCTATGAAAGTAGGACGTACAGAAAGTGACAAGTAAGAGTGCCCGCTTGAACACTGTTGAGGTTAGACCAAGTCACCGGTAGACTCTGCCCCTTGCTCGGTCATAATTGAAGAGACATTTCACAAGGAATTACAAATAGTTGCGAATGTGACGCAGTGTCGAGCACGGTAGCACCCAATTCATAGCAGGCATACAATCAACTGTCACGTAATAAAATGAGTACTTTGTTTACACGTTTAGCACCCTATTTACATTAGGGTGAAGTTTGTTAATTAAATCAACCGCTGAAGAAGTATCACATCAGAGTTTCGTTCTTCTCAAAGCTCCTTAATGTGGCGTACCCACGGCTGGACCGGAAAATGAACCCGGACCGTCGGGTTGGTTGACCACTAAGGTGTCACTAATTGACTACATCGAAGCATTCGGTTACTATCGTCCAGCAGCAAATATCAAGTGGCCCGAAGGATCCCAGTGAAGACCGTGCAGCACCGTTAATAAAATTCAGCCATAAAATAACCATATCTGCAAAATCGATACACAATTTAAGGTTGGATCTGTCTGGTTTGTTTGATGAGCAAATAACAAGTTACAACCTATTGCACTTCGATCACATACAATAGTTCCGTCGGACCAATTGTGAGGTAAACTGAGTTTAGTGGAAATGCACAAGTTAGAATAACTAAAATAGATAGTTCCTAAATCCAGGTCGGACCGCTGAAAACGATATCGATGGAAAGAAAAAAATGTTTCACATGAAGCGGTTACGAAAAAGTCAGTAACTGAAGAAATATGAGAATGAAGAAAAGAGTGATATGAAATTCAACAGCATCCTATCAAATAAATTACAAGCTTAACTGCGAAAGTGATGAAGAAACGGTTGGCTCGTGACAACAGTGCAACAACGAATACAGGACTTGACCTCCGGTTCTATCGCCGATATGCTCAAACCAATCAGGGGACTAATCCGAAACAGCAGTTTCAGCGGGACACGGTGATTGTTGTAAAAAAAAAACGGTTGTCAACAAATTCGTTCTAAAAACATGGCCGCAGGAATTTAAATTCCGATCGGAACAAACAGTGGTGAACTGAGAAGTAAACTGGGTTAGTGAGAAGATCAGTACCAAACTGAGGGTTCCGAAGTGTGAATGGTGTCCCAATTATTCACAGCTAGATCAGAAAAAGAAATTTATCCAAACCATTAAGCTAGAATATGATGCACACACTACAACCATTTACGTATGGAACAGAACTCAATATATATTTTTAGAACCTGTCTTGGGAATAGCGCGAGTGTGCAGAAAAAGTTTACTTTTCTTACTGAGTCAGATACAAAGTGAACAAAGCCCCCAACAAATTGATAAACAGAACAAACCAACCTTCGTCGGCCTCCGATGTCAAATTCTCATACCGACGGTCAGTAGCACGTCCACAACAACCCACGTGGAGCCGCCGCTTGAAATCTGCTTCGACCGACGCCACAGAGCGACCCATTGTCTCGGGCATGTACAGATACAATACGGTGACCACAAACAACTCGACGCAAACGAACGGCAGGAACGAGTAGATATCAATGTATTTCTGAAGACGGAAGACACATGAATAGAAGCTAGCCCACGTGAACCTGCTTAACACAAGTATTAGTGACGCATGGGATGTGCACAGCAAATATTCCCTGAGTAACGCGAAAAATTTAAACGGCTAAAATTACCGAATAAACTCACATTGTAACCAATGCTACGTACAGAAAGCCACGTTTGGTTTTGAGCTTTGGCGGTACAGGTGTTCGCTGTCACACCACCACCAGTGGGTTGGATACAGTCAGAGTGCCTAGAGAACTAAGCAGATGTTACGCACAACACTAAATGGACAAAACGTTCCATCGATAAGCATGCACACTGCAGTTCAAATCCCGGTCGACAGAAAGACATGTACTGCCGATGAGCACTATTAAGAACTAAATCCCATTCCAGTGTTTTCGCTAAAATGTATCATTAAGAAAGAACACGTCAGTGAACAACATATCGCGAAGATATAAAATCGTAAAGTATGCACCCAATCCTTTACAAAATCAGTATTACTATCAGTAATCATGCGACGTACACAAAGTCTCAGTTAACCTCTATTTTTGAGTTGAATGCTTTTGTTGAATGAGTTCTGTTGAGACTGGGGTGAGGTTAACTCAAAGAAAGCAATCCTGAGGTCATGAGTGGGCCAATTTAAGCGTTGTCCGGTACATAGTAAATTTCTACATTCAGACATTTCTTGCACCCAGTTGCTTCAGAGATTAGATTTTCACTGTAATATTGGTGTTGGGCAACTCGCACTGGGCATTCTAGGAGATGTATCATTTTCAAACAAAAAACGGAATACAGAAGCTTCACACAAACTAAAGGTTTTTAAAAACAAAATTGCGTGGGAATAAGAATCTTTTTTTAACAGGGCTGCAGCGAATAAGGTAGTGACGACTGAAACAGTAGTGTGTGCTACTAACTAGATATGTTACCCTGTCCATATTCTTTTAGGAAATGTCGATCACGATCAATCAGAAAACAGCCGGGAAAACAAAAATGCATTCCACTATCCCTGAGTTCGGTCCTTCAGGTACTACCTTGTCTGATTTAAAGGCTATGGAATTGCGTTTTTCCAATGCAACGAAAGGTAATGTGGAAAAACGGTGGTACTTACAATTAATTGGATGAACACCAGACCAATACAAATGTTGCACACCCAGTTCACAGTGACAGTCACTGAAATGGCTGCATCCCTCGTTTCCTGGGAGAAGAACTCGGCCACAATAAACCATGGAATAGATCCTGAAAAGTTGATATAGAAACAGTGAACACACCAGTAAAATAGAAGCAGTAACCCACTTCTCCAAGTGGTTGTCAATGAATCAATCTGATCAGGCCGCAAAACTTTGATAAAAATAGAAATCTGAACATAAAAAGCAAAAACGATACAAAATATATTATCCAGCGTACGTGACTTTAAATTAACAAGATGCATATTGTGGCCTGTTTCGTTTTGCAACGTAACGCTTAGAACCAGCTCAAATGGGGCCACAGAACACTTGGCCGTGAGTTGCCGCGGCCATCTTCAATCTGTTTCGTTGATACACAAGAAGAGCTTCATAAATGGACCTTGACGACCTCAAAACCAAAGCGCTAACGTTGGTTGATGATGCTGTCGAGATCTATGGATGACAGATCCCGCTGTGTTAATAAGAAAGATTATCTGGTGTGCCAGACCACCATGGCAAATTGCCGCCTAAACTTTCATTAGTATCACATGTCCTCGATGATGCGTAAGTTGACGGATAAGACAGTCAATTCAAATTTCCAACATTTACAAGGCGTTTGCTGACATGCAAAACCCCAGATCGAAAGGCTGCCGTATATGACCAGGACGTCAAACCTGGACAACAGAAAAAGTCGAGCCAACTGAGGTCTAGAGATGTGACTGGATGACTGCTATGGGCGCATTACGACCGGGATACATCGAACGCCTCCGTCTAAATTTCACCCACGATTAAGTCGAGCAAAAAATGGCGCGTTGAGTGTGAACTTCTTTGGGACTTTAAGTTTACTTGCTTAATAGTTACTAAGTCTGGTTCTTGTTACTAATGAGTCCAAAGTCTGACGAACCTGTTGAACAGTCACTCACCATTCCAACAGTTAACAATGGCTTTCGAATGGATTTCCATAAAAACCTTGTTGAGTCCCAAATTAGAACGCCCAAGGTTTTGACTATCATTCTCCTCTGTAGGCCATCTGAAGTGTGGAAGCTTTAGATAGCAGGCCTGCTATTGCCACACCACTGCTACGCATATCACGTAGCAATCGTCGTTGTCTTTCTCCACCACGCGGTATTATAATGTGCATTGTTAAGAAACGATATCTCCAATGATCGAATGAACGAACTGAAAGCGCCCGGGTTGACATAATGGGCCAAGCGTGTACCGCTAGCAGGTGATGATCACCTATAGAAGAGTGCGACAAAGTTCATGATAGGTTGGTAGTAAGGACACGAAATGTTAACTAAATCTTTGAGCCCTTATCAATGTGGCGGATTCTGTAAATGTTTGAGAAATCTGACGATCATCAGGCCACGTGTGACTTCTCATATAACTCGACAAACTTTTTAGTGTTCAAGTTGGAAACTCATGAGAGAACAATCCAATTCTCCTTAGTTACATCCTTTCTGTTATCGACAATAGTTCAATCCTCTCCTAACCAGTTCTCGTGATGGCTGAACGGAAAACCTAACGGATAGCAGAGCCCGATGCGCAATGCACTCGTCTAACGCGAATACAAACCACAGTCAGTAGAACGTGTTTAAGCCAGTTGAGAAATGAAAAGTTAGCCATAATTCAGTGAATGTTAACCCTAGTGCATATTCTAGAATAACAAACGCTTGCAGTTACGCTCGTCATTTCAGATACCTTACCAAAAAGCACTGTCTACTGAGCTTAAGGATAATACTGCACAATTACTGGAGTTAACGCAACTAGAGAAGAAAAAGCCCACAGTAGGAAAACTAGAATAAAAGTCACCAAGCAGTATCGTCCATCCTCATGAATATGTCAACTTGGGTTTGGTTGTTACAAGAACCCCGGCTGCATAAGGACGTCAAAATCGAAGTCGCCTAAATCGAAATTTTCATGTCCTCGCATGAATCGTCCCAAGTCTCACAGAAGGCGTGGTGAAGGTGTTATTAATTACATCAATGACATATGAACTGTGTCCGTGCACGTTGTTTAGTTATCATAGTACGTATGTGAGATCAGTGATTTCGACCTGTCTTGGAGGTCTTAATCGCGGGGTTGTCGATCTGAGTTAGCAGGACAGTCACTATGTCTCCTCTCGAGACGATCGGTCAGTCTGATCACTGTTCACAAGCGAGAGTTGTTGAGCGTTCAGATTTGATAATTCGGTCGTGCCCAACGTGAGGTCAATGGTGCAGTGGTCAAAATGTTTGTCTCATGATGGGATGACCGGAGTTCAAATCCCGGCCGTGGCAAGGATATGCACTACTGAACGAGCTCTAATGAGGGCGAAACTCGAGTCTAGTGCTTCTTTTCGAAAGAGGCTAGCTGGAAAGCCTATCTGAATGCGAAGAATGATCAAATGAGAGTGATGGTCAACTTGAAAACAATATTGAGATCTGATAAACAATCGTGAAAAGGCTGAATCGATTGAACACTCCCTCAAATAAACTGATTGTCAAAATCGAACAGCTCAAGCGTAATTTCAACAAAGCAGCGAATAACTCATCATAGCTTCAACAGAGTTTCTACTTTTCGCTGATTCCACAGCTACAGTTGAGTGCTTAACCGTTTTGAAAGAACTTGTCCAGTTGTAATCCAACGAAACAAGCGAACTTAATGGTCTATCACCGATTAAGTAATGTGCGGAATTTTCACGCCGACCTCTAGCTGAGTCATTCACTCAATGTTGTTGACTGTTGGGGGACGGCACGCATAACACTATTTCATTAAAAAACTCTTGTCCGACCTCATGTACACCAACACTGAGTTTCAGAAAAACTCACCCTTATCCGAATGGAAGATTAGGTGTATATCATGGATCCCGCCGCTCATACTAAATCCTGGATGTTATCGCTTGGCTGATGCATTCCATTCCATCAACACCTGATGGAAAATTAGGATCCATCCACGTTTCTTAGACTAAGACTTTGCTTCTGGAAGCCTTGCTGGAATGACACCACTTCAAGTTCGCAAAGAACCTGAAGTTCGAAATTCAACCACTGAGTTTTTGCATGATTATTTCACAATTCGAAGTCACTTTACCAAATTCGACGATCAAGCGTCAATTCCACTCACCAGCGGTTCCGATGTTTTACAAGATGCAATCATATTTATTTATTTACCATTACTATTTACTGTAACATTTATTTACTATTTATTTTATGTTACATCCTTGTCAACAGACAATCACACATTTGTAATCAGATATGCGGACGACGTGACGTGGGGTAACTTGATTTTATTCTCCCGCCCTCTCGGACAGCTTAACCGAGCTCGCAAGTTGGCCAGAGTCGCGCAATTCAACTCTTAACACATCTACATGTGTTGCCATTGCTTTCGCTCATGAAGAGGAGCCAATATGAGAAACTCCCTAACGTTTGCTAAACTCCTTACACAAACAATAAACCTTCATCTCGATTGATTTCTGTTAAATATATGGAGGTTACACTGAGCAACAAAAAGACATGGTCACTCCATGTCAGTTGATGAGCGACGCTCAACTTTCCTCAACATTCCCCATCACCTGGTCAGCCATTTCGATAACGCACATGTGCTTTCTTACCGGATTTACTGTTCGACTGTTGTCCACTTGGTTTGTTTTCAACAGCGCGCTTTCTGCCAGATCCTCAAAGCACCCATCCCGTTGCAGTTGCAACCCCCGTAAACAATTTGATGCTTCCAGTGTTTCTCATCATTTTAAAATATGTGAACAATTTATAACAACCAACCACCCATCCTATTCGGATATTTGCAAGTGTGTTTGCACATCCTCCGTTAGATCCTCGTGCAAACATTTATTATTACTGCTATTCCGTTATTTCTTATTTACCCGGCGAACACCATAGCTGCAGCCGATTTCTTTAGCCTGTCCTTCAGGTCCACAGTTGTACTAATAATTCTATAAACTAGGAACATTTATTTGCATATCCTGTATCTACTGAAAATGTACGTATGAAAAAAACGGCTGAAAAATCACCTCTCGGAGTGCACAAAGCACTTTATTTACTTGACACGCCAGTGTCGTAATATAATTCCCTTTTCGAACGGAAGTAGGTGCAACCATCGTATGCATAATACGTATGCATGGTTGTACATCAGCAATGCAACAGTCACTCCCATTTTCAATTGAACAGCATGTGACAATCACAAAGATATCAGTCTCAACAGCATTTGATACGTTCACGGCGGCGTTTGGAACAAACGAGATCAGACAGATTTCCGGCCTAGTCACATTCATATCTTCACTTTGAGAGATACCCTACAGCAATGACACTCGTTCTTTTAGTCAACAGTCGTGACATTTTCAGGTTGAAACCTTGGTTTTGACTCAGTTACCCTACACATTCCCTGGGGCTGTCTCCATCGCAGAGGACCTTACGTGAACTGTGTCAATTGGTTGAAGCCGTTACACGCTAACTCTGGGTGCGGGGTAAGTATACAAGGGCAGCCACCTCCAGAAGTCTCCAACTCAAATGGCAATGTCATGATGATGGTAATTATGATGATTACGAGGGAGAGCATGACGGTGATGGTTCATAGCCAGTCTCTTCGGGATGAGAATGCAAATCAATTATCTGCCACAAATCACCGCTGCTACGGAGTACCCTGCATTTATGATAATAGGATAATGTTATTACTGATGAATTAACAAAGCGCACGCTTAGTATTACTAACTCCGATTTACCAAACAGAATCCTCCATCAACAATCGTGTAGGCTAGGCCATGTGTGGAGAATTTTACATGGACTTTCAAGATCCTCGTTAGCCGATTCATGAGAAACAAGCAGCAGACAGAGCGACAGATGGGTACGACCCATGCGTGCACATACCGAGGTGAAAAATTAAAGTATACGATGCTGGACTGCACCCATAATTAATCGCAACTGTCGGATTCCCACTGATTTTCCAGTTGGCCCCTTTCGAAAAGCACTAGACCCGAGTTTTGCTCTCATCAGACCCCGTCAGTAGTGCATAGCCTTGCCACGACCGGCACTAAAAATCTGGCCACGTATTCATGAGGCAACCGTGTTGATGACTGCGCCACTGACCTCGCATTAGGCACGACCGAATTATCATGTGTGGACGGTGAACCGCTTTCGCTTGTGAGTGATTATCAGGTTGCCCGGTCGCCTCAAGAGGAGACAGTTAGGAATTGTGTACAGTTAATTCGTCTGCAGTAAACACCAGTGGAAATGCAGCGAAATCTGCTCTGGCAATAATCGTGCCACGTCAGTCGTTCGTCTGCTTTATTCGAACTTGCAACGGGAAACGCTTGTTTCCGATCTCAGTAATGTCCAGTTAGTATGTGAACAAATGTCGCATTATTGCTGACAGCTAGTGACGCAAAAGTTGAAAGCCCCAAGCGTTTTACACCGCTTCAATAAAACCAGCAGGTAAAACGAAGACGAGGCGAATTTCGACGTCAATGAACCCTTAATTAACTCACCAACCCATAGAATCCGTGCGTCATTCACTAACCTGGTCCGATAGCGAATCCACAGACGAAAACATAAGACGACAGAATGGCTATGTAGACTGGCCAATTCACGTTGGCCACCTGTTTGATGACCATGCACACGGTGAACACGATGAGGCAACAAATAGCATCCACGATCCCTCCGACTAGCAGCAGCCTGCGACCCAAACGATCAATCAAAAACACGGAAGCAATAGTGACCACCAGTAGAACACCTCCAACACCTATGGTCGTGTAAGTAGCTTCGTCGTCCGTCAGACCGCTGGACTTGAAGAGTTTCACAGAGTAGTATAAAAGCTACAAATATATTAAAATAAGTTAGTCACAGCTTCCGTGAATCGCACACGATTGCTGTACACGGTTAAAACATCAATTAATCCAAACCTCAAAGAACTACCAAGCTGAAATTGAGTTCAGTTGAAAAACCAACGGATCATGAGATGCCAAGAAGCGAAACGGTATACAACTTTACCGTGGCTTCATATACCAACGAACCTTAAAAAATCCCGCAACATGATAGAAAATAACCAGATCAAATCCATTCAACAATCGGCAAAATCATATGGCTTGACAACGAAACACCGTCAAAAAAACATCGGAGAAAGTGCAAGAACCTAGCCGTATATTAGCTCATAAATGTTTTTGGCTTTAATGTTTGGGCAGGTGTCATGACCGTCTGGACGTTTTAGCATGCATCAGTTGGTGATATCAGTTGTCAATATAAGAATATGGAAGAATGCTAATCATTTTCACTTACCCACATCACCGTGTGATGTGATCTTAGTAAACGGTAGGCATCGTAAACTTGTTTTGAGCACAATCAAAAGCAACAACGCACCAGTGACTGAAAAATGTGCAACTATCACCAAATCATGCCTGAGTACGAGGAGAGAGGAGAAAGAATAGAACTTGATACGCACAAACCCTTATCCTAAACTTCAACATTCAACACCGGAGAGTCTACAGTTTCTAAACAACCAAATAAGGAATAAGTAGAAGGCGGCATCTGCCAAACAAAATTCTTTTAGCTTCCAATGTCCAGCCTAACTAATTATCTTCACTTCACACACAACTGATTGCGCAAGATCAACAAACAAGCCACTTACAGTGTTTAGATTCTGTTTGTAAAACAGTTAAGCTACACACTAGATGAGTCACGAAGGCTACGGTAACAGTGACATTTACTTTGATCCTTCATATCAGGATTTCGTTTGTCCGACATGAGCTTCACACAAATCGGCTGCAGTATCGGCGTGGCACTTGAATTAAGAACACTCTTAATATATAGTTCGACAATCTAAACTTATAAACTCTTAAGATTCAAGCTGATGAACCTACCTGACTCATAACACTAGCTTTTCTCATCCAATTCACGTTACTTATTCGCTCGTACCACACGATGCAAGACTTCCACCCTAAGCTGTCGTGGTATGCACCTACGGAACAGTACTATTCTCACAATCGTCTCCTAAAGATGTAATGTTCAGAAGATTTTGAAGGCAACTGGTTCCGATGATCACCAACGAAGTGATGGGCAGTCGTTTCGACCTTGTTGGGTTCAACTGATACCACATAAGTCGAGAAATCGAACTAATGACCCATGGATCAGAATGGCGCACCAGCCAAAAATGGCAGCCCAGACATTTGTCCACCAGACCACAGAGCCGCGGTCACTGGGTTAGCCGGGAGAAATGAGTTACTTTCCTTAGTAGTTGAATATTCTTTATCCATCCGTCAGTTGTGACCTATACTGCCACCCTGACGTGATGGCAAACTGCACTGATCCGCAGGGCTGTGACTTTCGCCCTACTAAATGAAACCAGATTACTCGTGTCAGAGGCAAACGAACGACACTTGAAGTCATAGGGTTGCATGCTATTGAAGACCGCGCAGAAACACCTAGGTAGTGAAGCAATATCATCGTCACAGACAGCAATAGAAGTGGTTCTCGTTTATGTTTAGCTGCCGCACAACCATGAGGAACAAAGCAAGCATTGACCAGGAAGAAGAAAACAGGAGGGGACCTAACTACCAAAAGGGGCTGCGTCCATAATCAACCACTCATCATCGGGGTGTCTATACCTTGCAAACAAACAACTGAGCTACAAGTGGAAGTAGGAGGTCATCAGCAAGACAGCCTCCTTACGGCTTTCTCTGTCCCGGGTCATGAAGTGCACTTACTTTACACACAACCCGGCCAAACAAAGAACTGAGGCATGATCACATGAAGGCACAAATGAATTGTTGGCTGTAGTACTGCAATCCTCAGGATTAAGAAACAGTTGAGAAGATAGCTTCAAACGAGGAGTCCTCCGAACGTCCAAAGGCCGATCAAGGCTGACCGCTTACGAACTAATACAACTGAAACCTTTCGGTTTGGATACGCTTACTGTACAAAGCCGTAACCGGAATAAGACGTTTGGCTGGATAAGCTCTCCAATGTTAAAGGAGTCAGAAGCTCAAGTTGTCTGCTCAGAGTGGGGTCCCGCAAGAGAAACCTACATTCTGCTGTCCATCAGGTTACGAGGTAGAGTTCCTAGTGTCAACACTTTTCATAGCCCAAGTCACTTAAAAGCATTAGAAGCATTATTCAATCATAACCAACTCCCTGTTTCAACCTACGTTGCAATTTTTAACCTCCCCTGTAGTTTTATACGCGACCTATTTTCCAAAGCCAAGAAGACTGGTAAGCGTTGGCACTTTTAACATCTGCATTTTCTGATAAGCGGGTCAACAACCTGTCCTGGTAACTGCTAGCTCGAATCTTGACCTCGACGTGTTCCGCGACCCTGAGACGTAAACATGCGATTCCAATAGTTAATCCGTATTATCTCCAGGCGATTACCGATTAGTAGTATTTCACCCATGGCCTCTACTGACGCCTAACCTGAACACTGTGATCAGTCCAGAGGACTGGGTGCACTGAGTTCTGAAACCGAGCGACAGTATCTCGACTAGATTCTGTCGAACAAAAGCATGGATGTTGCCAAACTTGGTAAATGAGTTACAGTCTGTTGGCGCATATATGAAAAGCGCAATGTTTAGTATATCAGACAGCAGGTCAGATGACCCCGATAATGTGTTCCATGAAGCCCTCAGGCTTTTTTATGTGCCCAGTATTCAGGCATCATGGTACTAGATTTAATGTCCAACCCTGTAGTCTTTTTCAAGAAGGACGCAGCTATGAGTGTGTTAGCAGCCCGAGAAGAACGACCTGAATTGAGTATGAGACTCAAAAATGAGTGCACCACGAGGTTCTTACATTTTAAGCACCGCATTTTAATGCAGGAAGCACTGTCGCATGAGGGCCGTCACGTACATCCAGACAAGGCCAAAAATCGACCGTAAGGCGATCAGTTACGGGTGTTCATTACGTTAAGGACAGCCGCCCATTTTGGATTAACCAAGAGAACTCGAATTATACTGTACGCCTCTTCCCGCTGCATCATTCAGCCAGAGGTCACACGCTCGTAAATGTAAGTTGTTCATCAAACACCCTAGTATCGTGGATGTAAGGAACGGCTACTTGGTAGCATCGTCAAGAACAAGTCGGATGAAAGAGCATAAGGGACACTGGGAACAAACCGCATCAGCTATGAAATCTAGCTGTATGTTGTAGGGAAGCTGTGAAGTGATGACAGAAATGAATTCCCGCCATATCGATCAACCTCGCAAATAGACATTGCCCGATCTCATCTGGTTCTGAATAAGACAAATTCCCAGTAGTCGAGGGGATATGAACGTCTCGTAGCACGAAAGGTAACCGGTTCGACCTCTCAGTCAGATTACCCCTACTGAAGAGTCCAAATAAGGACGAAAGTGATCGCGGAGTGTCGGTTTGACAATCAACATCAAGGAACACTACGAGCCTTCGTTTCTAATTCAGCTGTTAGACAATTCTCAAACCCAATTCTTAGTAGAGATCTGTTTCTATCATATAGTCATCATCCCGAAATATCTGAAGCCACCCACTGTTGTGCAATTACGGCTGCCGACCCAGATGGCCTCGTGGCACCGGTTCGCCGAGCAAGGTGCAACATTAGCGGATACTTTGATGCGGCTGCTCCAACCAGTGTGAACGACCGAAAACACCCAGCTATGATGGCGTCGCTCACTGATAGTTCCCATATTCAAGAAGGAAGTTGAGGGCTCCTGCAGAGGTGTCTGAAGAATCAGCGTGATCTTACTCATAACCAAAGTCTTGCCACCCATTACACTCCGTCGAACGACGGCAGTAAGACAGGCGGACAAATAGAGGAGAAAATCAAGGCTCCAACCGGAGCGAGGACGTGAAGAAAACCTGTTTAGCCCAAGAAAACATTGGGGCGGAGGCATGTCTACCATCGGCTTACAATTAATAGGTTTCTCGATGGTAAAGAAACATTCGATTCAACGGATTTACCCAGGTTTATGTAATTATAAAATCGGTGGGACGCACAGGTGTACCAAACAAGTATATCTAATTATCAGGAGCTTCTATATCTGAACTCAAGCATTAACCATCCAGGTTCACATACTTGTTAAACAAACGGCTGATCTATAGGTGACAGGAAGGTGTCATCAGCAGGCTTCCTCGCGGCTCTCCCTGTCCCGCCTTACTAATTGCAATTATCACAGAAAATTCATTCAAACAACGACGGCTGTCAAGTCACCGAACCCAATCAACTGTCATTCCTCCCAACGACTGTAGCCACCGACTCCGTGAGTGATGATCGCATCAGTGTGAACCACTGACGTATTGCTGTCTATGAGGAGGACGACGACTAACCCCTTGATAACTCCCAGTGTCAAGCTCTCAATGACAATTTCACAACTTGCGCCAGTCGACCGTGGCCTCGGCAAAACGCCCTCAGTGTTACAGACCCCAGGGTGACACCATTGGCACATGGTTTAATGATGTCAGTGTACGAGCGCTCAGAGACTAAGTAAATGACAGGTATTACAAAATATTCGCTTCTTAACTAGTGTTGCTTACCCGTTGGCATCATATCACATGAACAAACGAACGCAGAAACGGACGGTCAAACGCTTGAGAACGGCTGAAGTCTTTTGCTGTGAATAACGACGCTTCGCAGCCATGGAGCAGCGTGTTTCCCAAAATTATCTTATATATGTAAGCTTCTAATGTCAGGTGGATATCCGTCCGTCGTAAGACGTCCTAGGTTGGCGACAGAGAGAAAGATAAGTGTATATTTCACTCTATTTGTCTCCGGTAATGCACAAACCGAACAACTTCCATAGATTCATTCCACAATATTAAAACTGCGTAATCATAGCAGTTCTGCAGTAGCGCTTTGCAATGTATGGCTGGAAAGTTTATTCTCAGACATTTAGCAAGGTGCAATGTAGCGTCCAACACTGTCCGTCCTACTCAAAAACTATTAACCAGCAAGGTCTTGTCGTCACAGTTAAGATCAGTCAACTTTCCACTAGGCAGGCGGTCTGTAAACAATCTCCTATTAACCGTGTGCGACGAAACTAAACAAAAATGAGGAAAATAGACAAGCTCGACGTACTTTAACCTCGGTGCTAAAACTGTCAGATAGCTCGCCTGAGCCGAAGGATGGATGATCATATGGGTGTTTGACGTACCCTTGCATTTAAGCAACCATTAAGAATACACCGACTCACTGAGCTCAATTCACTTTTATAATCGAATAAAAGTGTTGGCCGATGACAAGTAAGACGCTGATTTAGACAAGGAGTGAATATTTTATCAATACACCCTCCTACAGAAGAGACGTTTACATGCTCTCCACTAATCCTCGCGGCCCGAGTGTCGTGAATCGACGAATTATAGTGGATGCCAGCACTTGGACAATGACTGGGACCGAGCTAATCCCACAAGGTTTTCCGAAAAGCCCCTAACTTATTTCTTGAATATGGGGACGAGCATTTTTGGCCCAAGTAGATAAGAATGTTCTTCGCTGACCATACAAAATCGAAGCAACTGAATCACGACCACTATTAACGCTTCACATCTACTTTGAGGTGTCGTCACACGGTCATCTGAGCCAGCAGCTTTACTGTGTGAAATCAAAAACACAACTGCAGAGTTCAGTTATGGTAGTGGGTTCTAAATCTACTGACTGCGATAGTAAATTGAAAGCTCTCGACCGCAACACAGTAGAAGCATGGAGTCGACGAAAATGATCCTCAAAATGTCACGTCCAGCACCCTAACATTCTGGACCGACATGGATGAGCAAACTCTCTGCCACGTTGATAGCTTCGTCAACAGACGGACACCCAGGGCTAACAGCGTGGATAATTTGAACAGCCTGTCAATATTCACTAAAGCAAAAGTGTTTTCCATCCCATTAACCTTCCGGTTGTCAAACCTCAAGATTGGCGACAACGTTACGCTTCCACCTTCCAACGGTATTCTTCGTAAAATCATCACATGAACTATCATGAGGAATGTTCCGTCTGAATTCTAACAACTCTAAGAGTTTTTGAGATTCCGTGGTGGCGGCTACTATAACTGTGCATCCAGCATAGGTTATTTTTAGCCAGCACCAGTATCAGACACGTCGCTGTTATTCTTGGAACCCTCTTTCTCCGAATCAGACCTGGTTATAGACTACGACCGTTGGCCGTAGGTAGCGTGGCTCCACTTAGGTCTCGTTCTTATTGCAGTACATGTTTGGATTCATATCATACGTTGGTACGTTACAGTTGTGTTCTTATTTTCAATGGTCAACGACCCCACCGAACAAACGACAAAACAATGCGACATGATTTGAGTCAAGGTGGTAACTCCAAAATGTGAGACAACTATCAGTGAAATGGCGCCACTGATAGCCGAAGACGTTATGATCAGAATGCTCACGGTGGAGTAGTTATATCAGAGCAATGATAACTTCCAATTATTCTCGGCCGTTTATACCGCAGGATTGATCTAGGGTAATCTACCTAGAGTCCCTGATTCAAAAGTTCGACTTGTGTGGCAACAGGAGGTAGGGTTTCCTTCGGGGATCCTACTCGCTGCTAATGATAAGAGCGTCCGGCTCACTTTGAAATGAGAGACATGATAGCCCGAGGGTGCATTGAATAAGACATCGATGTCTAGTTCTGACCACTGCTCCCCGCATACCATGAGCTCGAGACCACAAGGTTTTTTAATGATATCGAAGGTTTTTCGACTGCACCGGATAATACGTCCGAGGTCAATGTCATTCATTGGATGACCGGAGTGCCCTCTGTTTGAGGGTACCTTTTCTAACTCTCTTCTTCCTTATCTGGAAAACAGCACTGCCACAACTACTAAAACAACTTAGCTACTTGCTGGCGGGATGCTTTATCAGGTAGGCACTCCGACGTAATGCGACAAACAACCTTGTGCGCGCGAATGTCTTTCGCCTGACTGCCCTCCCTTGACCTGTCTGGCATAAGTGTATCTGGAAGGACGGAAGTCCTGGTCAACATAACCCGCTGGATCGATACAGTGCACATATCTGAACACCATGCCATAGTAACGGCATAGTTCAGATACACGGTTTTTTAACGACATTAAAATTCCTGAGAGCCAGCAGATGAGACCGGCGAGGTTGGTGCCTAGCGAACTTAACATCAAAGTAACCACGTGTCAGGACATGGTCTAAAGTTAAACATGTGCCCCGAAAAAAACGACGGTCCTGAATGACGACAAGCAGCTGGCAACTAAAAGCTATGTGGTTTACTTCAGACCATACCGGATTCGGCGAAAATGAATGCCAAGTAATAACAACGACGTGCACGACATCCAAAACCAGTGCTGGTTAAAAATGGGCTGACCTATGTATTGTTGCAGCAATCGCCAACTATTATCCAGCCGGGGTGATGTCAGCCCGAACTTCCTAACAAAACGATAATCGGTCACACAAGATAACCATTCTGGTCTTACAAAACCGTACAGAAGGTGACTACATAAGAACCACATGTCGCCCTGAGAAGAGCACCTACATCCGGGTAAAAGGAAGTCTTGACAACGATGTCAAAGCAGTCAGCTGGGGTATAAACCAACATGTGAAAAAGATTTCTGAGGAATTGGCTTCTAGAGCAAGTATTCGTAAGATCTGCTGAGAAGACTGCATAGGGAATACTTTTGACAGGAACACAGAAGACCAATACAGCAACTGTGTTGGTTTGAGGGTACGGGTGTCCTCAGGCCAGTATCTCAACTACTGACCCGAATTATAACTCCTGAAAGTGCGACAGAAGTCGACTTTTACTCTGTATGTCGTCCAAGCTTATCGATCTAGCTGTTTCAGAAAGCAAACGCTGAAACCACCCGGACTAATCAACATTCTAGGCATAAGGAAAGGTTGGGTGGTGGGAAATGGGAATCACTGATACAGTGTTACTATAGCCACCTACCCATTAGCGGGTACGAAGAATACCTATCAAACACAGTGGATAGAAAGGGTCCGCAATCTAGATTGGACAATTAGAAAGGATTCAGCAGTGGCACGTTTTGCCTAGCCACACTGCTGCATGCGGCAGATATGGCGGTTCAGTTTACATTGCGGATGGTCGACGTAGTAAGAAATATGCAGCCATATGTATGCTGGCATACTGTCAGAACTCCCAGATCAATAAGGAAGGGTTAGGGTTCCCAACTAAAGCCTTGAACGGCTTGAAAGCCTTACAGTAAGACAGAGTGGATGGTCGTGGGCTATCACTAGTACCGCTTTTTCGGATAAACATGCCAGTCTTCTTGTAACCCACAATCTGGAAGGTCAGAAAACTGTAGTTCTTCAAGCCTCCATCGATCAGTCTGCAGGTCATGAGTGCCATCGAGAGGTACGAGAGGCCAAATCCCGTCTGTGGCCGACCTAAATCGGCAATTGCTACCTTCAGAGAAAATGTACAACCAGAACGCAATGAGACAGTGGTGACATATTGCGATCAAAACTTCACACAAATCGTTTGATATCACCAGAATTTTATGAAATACCTCGGGGAGTGGTTATCGGACAGACATACTTTCACTAGCAAGCAATTGATGTGACTAGTGAACAACTTAAGAGACCGGCAGAATACATGTAGAACACATTTGGGTACTTGAGGTGGGCAATAAACGTGTCAAAATAGTGCTTACCCCATTCATTCCAGAAAACTGTTGTCCCATTTGAGCTACCACAGAAACAAACAGAGCCAGACGCATATGCGACAAACCGCAGATATCTCTCAGTGAGGCCTAGAAGGGTGTCCAAATATACCTGAATTCCTTTACCTTTTTGAGTGAAGACTCAGATTCTTCCATGAAATTTTGCAGTTCAGCTTCAATATCTTCGTGAGGTCCACGCAGAAGTAGAAGAGCTTACGGTACAAGAGAAAAATAAAAGCAAACCCAAAAGCCCTACCACGTCTCGATGCTTCATGATCGTTTTTATTAATGTAAAGATACCGAGGACTTTCGGGGAAAAAGAATAAACAAATAGTGCCGATAACACAAGGTAATCCGTTAAGACCTGTTAGTTAAAAATACTGAAACGCGAACTTGCCTAGAAGTATGGGCCATAATTCTTTTGTGCCCATTACAGATGGAAGCCCTAGAAACTGTGAAAGCACTAGGGAAGCAACGCCAACCAACTGGTTCAAAACGCCTGCTGCGCCCCGAGTAGATGTAGGGGATATTTCAGACATGTAGATCGGTGCAATCGCCGTATATGAACCTACAGTGATTTGGTAAACCCGAACCGATCGGCGAACATACCACATGCGAGTCCGACAAACAACCGACCCAAAATAACAAGTTCGTACGAATTTGCGAGCTGTGATACCATAAGCATGGCACAACCCGTAAGACATGGAACGGAAAGACAAATAATAGACATTCTCCTTAATGATCATCGTTCACCTCAAATCTGCATAGCCCACCTTCCTAACTTGTTTGCAAGGACACCACTAGCTAAGGCGCCAGCCATGCCCCCGATCATAAATGCCGTAACGCAAAATGACGTTATCGTGGTGACAAAAGAGTCATCTTGCGAGGCATAACGAGAGTAGCTCACATTAGCGATGAAATCAGAGATAAGCTACAAGAATCAATGAATGCTAACAAGGTTCACTTTTAATGGTTCGTTAATAACACCTGTATGATACCCGAACTGGAAAGATGACGCCAAAGTGATGGCAAACAGCATCAAAGCCAACCCACGGGAAGCCATAGCAATGCATTAATCGCACAGTAACCAATCACGGCTTTCGATAGCCCCCTACATTGGTTAAAATTTCCACGATTTCAGCGACTTCAAAGATTGATACACTGGTTCGACGTAGAGGCCCAAAGTTCTCGGACTCAGTCGGTTTTTCTTGATCAGCACCAGCAGACGACTGTTTATCTGAAAGGCAATCACTGAAAACAGGGTGTAGCACCGCTCTTGGGAATTAAAGTCGATAACGATTTTCAGCGATTGATACACGGGTTTGAGGCAACGGCCCAAGGTTCCCGGATCCATTCGGTTTTCCTCGCTCAGTGTCGGCGGGCTTCTGTTGATCTGAAAGGTGATCCTTGAAAACAGGGTGGAGCACTGCTTTTGGGGATTACAGTGAATACCAAGAACAGAGGAAGATTATTCGCATAATGCAATTTTAGGTAAATGAGAATCAAGCGAAGCTTCGAAAAGATCCCTAGAAGCGCTGCTGACGACCTCAGAAGGAAGGCTGTTCCAATGGTTAATAATCGTGTAAGAAAAGAACTGCTGCCTAAGAAAGGTCCGAGGACGAAACTTGAACAGCTTCCTATTTTGTCCTCGCCGGCCGTCATCATTCGCCACAGTGAAGAACTGTTCTACGAGACCTACTCTGAAGAAGAAGTGTGCGAGTATTAAACCACCGCGAAGTCTTCGAAATTCAAGTGGGTAAAGGTCAAGAATTTTAAGTCGAGACTCGTAAGTAACATTACTCAGGCGCGCGACCATCTTGATAGCCGCGCGCTGGACACGCTCAACAACTAATATGTCTCTATTCAGGCCGATATACACGACCTGATTGGCATATTCCAGAAGTGGTTTTATATAAATCCCGTAAAGCCTTTGAGAAGCTTTCTTGTCCACGCGGGGGAAAGTGCGCCTAATAATCATGAGAGCGTAAACCCCTTTTTTGCCGCCATTTTATAGTGATACGTGAAGGACAAGTTACACGACAACCAGATGCCCAGATCTTTCTTCAGATCGATTCTCATGATATCTACTGTGCTAGATGAGCTATGAATCATGCGGATAAAGTGGGCTTAATCATTTTAAGAACGGCAACTTCCTTTTATGCCATCATCTCATGGTGACACACAAAGAATAAGCTGGGGGTCAACCAGACCTTCCTTTAGACCGATTTTCCTGATATTTACTGTGCCAGACGCACTATGAATCACGAAGGCGTTGCCAGAATCTCCACCGAGTGACATGTAAGCACATTCATTTTCATTTTGTGGAAAGCTCCAATCTTCCGTCCAGCGCTTGATCGCGTCAAGACCAATTTGCAGTGCACTGGGATCAGCGGCATTCCAGATTTTCAGGTCGTCTGCATATATGAGGACGTGGCCGGAAATATTGTTTGGAAGGTAGTTAATGTGAATGAGGAATGGCAAACGACCTAGCACTGACATGGGGGAACTTTGGCAACAATGATTGGGAGACAAAAGGTCTGATCCGGTTTTAACTCTTAAAGTTCCATCATCAAGAAAAGAGGTAATCAGCAAAGAACCTCTCTTTGAATACCACAATCTTCCGGTTTGTGCTTCAGGGGTCGCGTGGGACATGGTCAAAAGCCTGGGCAAAATCAAAGAAAATGGCATCTGAGATAAGGCCATTGTCTTTGGTCTCCGCCAGACTATCCATGAAAACAAGCATGTTTGTTATGCATGACCGATTAGAAAGGAAGCCATGCTGTGTGGAAGAAAAAAGATTATTTGATAAGAAGTGATTGAGTATGGCGCGCTTCAGTAGGCGCTCCATTATTTTGCACGGGATGCTAGTAAGTATGACTGTCCGATAACTAGCAGGAGAGTGCCGGTCACCTACTTTAAATATGGGTGTGACCATCGCCTCTTTCCATGCGCTTGGGAGGATGCTAATCTGGAGTGTTTGCTTGAACAGCTTATGAAGGGGTTCAGCCAGACTAACAGCTGCTTGTTTTAGTATTCTGGGATGGATCATGTCAGGACCCATTGCACTATATGGATTAACCTTGAGTAAAAGGTCTTCAACATCTGGCACAGAAAACTCAGCGGTCACAAGTGGTAATACAGGATGCCAGCTCGGAGATGCGACGTTGTAGACTGTCGATTAGTACTCCCTGAATAACTCGGCCACAACTAGGGAGTCAGATGAAGTCTCCCCGGTGGGCAGTCGTAAAGAAAGAGCTGAAGGTTTGTTCTTTCTTAGTCGTCGCATATGCTTGAATGAGAAGTTTTTGTTCCCGCGGGCTCTTATGAGGATCTTCTCTTGTACGAGTTTGGTGTGTTCGCGGATTTCCCGCCTATACCTGTTTCGGACAATGTGGAACGCGCTTAGGTCCTCTGAGTTTCCTGTAAGCGAATAATTGGGAACGGTGATCGAGAAGACGACGTATCCTGCGTGGAAGGGGTGGCCGATAAGAGAAAATGCACAGTTTGCGCGGTATAAATAAGTCGTCTGCTTTCTGAATTGCGCTGTGAAACGTGTGGTAGTTCTGGTCCTCGTAGTCCAAGTCAAGAAGAAATGAACCTAGGTAGGTTCTCAGGCCGTTAAAATCTGCCTGATTAAAGTTTCGAACGGTGGACCTTTTTGCTGGTTGTTGTAACCAGTAACAGATAAGGTCAAAGGCAAACATAGAGTGGTCACTGTGTTTAAGTGATGGCTTGATGATCACTCTGTCTACCAGGTGGCTATCATTAGTGATAACCAAGTCGAGCAGAGAGGGAATCTGACCAAAACAGTGGCGCGTCGGGGCGGTGCCGTGCTGTGTTCACGCCTTCCGACGTATCAATGTTGATAAGGAAGTCGAGAATCCGCTTTCACAGTCCTGGTGAGAAACTGATGCCCAGTTTATCTTGGGTGCGTTAAGATCACCCATAATAAGCAGAGGTGTAAAACGTTGTAGGCCTAGGAAGTTTCCCAGGCTTACCAGAAGGGTGTTGTCGTCGGGAACGTCTGATGAAGGAGAACGATAAATAACCCCCACTAGGAGTGAGTCTTGGCCGCGCAGTGGTAGTCGAAGCCAAAGAGCGTCACATTTATCAGAGGACTGGAAGCCACCAATAACCGTGGGTGTCGGGAGACATTGCTGAAGAAAAATCGCAGAACCCCCATTCTCCCTCGGGCAGATTCAGCCCGGTAAACAGAATACCCCGGAACACTCAGTTCACTGTCACTGATATCACCCGTTAGCCAGGTCTCCGTGAAGGCGAACATGTGGGGTTCGTGTCAGGAAGTAACTGTCTGATTTCCGGTAATTTATTAAACAGACTCAGACAGTTGGTATACATGCATCTGAAAGCTACTTCCTCGCTGGATTTCGCGAGAAAATAGAAAGGATGGTATGAGGAAGAGCCTGGGAAAGAAGGCCTAGAATTGAGGATGGTGGTGGGGCTGGACTCGGTCTGTTCTTCCGAGTTGTTCTGACGACCCTTCTTCGAGGCTGTGGGCGCGACATCACCGCCTGTGCGTACGTCAGCGACCCTACCGGGCGTTTGATCAGCGTTCTGGGTGCCACCACCTGGGAACTTTGCGTCCCCGTCAAATTCCGCTGCTTGGGAGGGTGTTTGGAAGTTTTCACCCACGGAAAATGTGACATCCTCGTTTGATGGGAGCGGGGTTTGGAAGACGGCAAACGGCGCTGTGTTATGGGGCTACTGAAAGATATTTATAGGCGTGGGTCAAAGTGATGCTTTTTGAGCTGTGCGAGGCAATCCTAGCATGCTGCTTCCGTTCCGAACTCTTGGGAGGAAGAGTCTTTATGGTGGGTAACTCTGAAGACGGTTTTTGCGCGGTGTGATTACCCTCAATGTTCGCGCCTGTGCCTGAGGCGCCGTTCGTTGGAACGACCATACAGACTGTGCCTCCGCTCTCCACAACAGGCACAGGGGTCTGAGGGGCCACTTCGAGAGCCGAAACTACGACTTTGGTCTCCAGCTGTAGCTTCTGGTCTGCCAATATTTGTGCTCAGTCTTATTCCGCTCTTCGCATCTTGCTCTCTCTTGCCGGGAGTGAGATTGCTCGCATAACGAAATTCTATATATATGAGAATCAAGCCAAGCTTCAAAACGATTCCCGGAAGCGCTGCTGACGACCTCTGCAGGGAGGCTGTTCCAATGGGTAATAACCCTGTGAGGAAAAATCCGATACTTCAGAAATGTCTGACGACGAAGTTTGAATAGCTTCCTGTTTTGTCCTCGCCGGTCGCCGTCATTCTCAATGATGAACAACTGTTCTGCGAGACCTACTCTGAAGACAAAGAGTGAGTACTAAATCACCGAGGAGTCTTCTAAATTCAGGGGGGTACACATCAAGTATTTCAAGTCGAGACTCGTAAGTGACATCGCTCAGGCCCGCGACCATTTTGTTAGCCGCGCGCTGAACGTGCTAAACAGATTGTACGTCTTCCAACAGGCCGGTTTTACGCGACCTGATTTGTATACTCGAGGAGTGATCTTGTATAAAACCCCGTATATCTATGTGGAGAAAGTGCGCTTAATCATTTTAAGAGCGGCGAATCCCTTTTATGCTATCATCTCATGGTGACACGCAAAGAATAAGCTGGGCGTCAACCAGACCTTCCTTTAGACCGATTTTCCTGATATTTACTGTGCCAGACGCACTATGAATCACGAAGGCATTGCCAGAATCTCCACCAAATGCCACGTGAACGCACTTATTGTCACTTAGTGGTAGACCCCAATCGTCCGACCAGCGCTTAGTCGCATCGAGATCAATCTGTATTGCACTGGGATCAGTGGTACTCCAGATTTTGAGACCGTCGACACATAGGCGGTCGTTGCTGGAAATATATTCCAGTGGGTTGTCGATGTAAATTAGGCTAACAGAGGAATAAGTACTGACCTTTGGGGAACTCCCGCAGAAATGAAAGAGTGAGACGAAAGGTCCGATCCGGTTTTAACTCTTAAAGTTCCATCATCAAGAAAAGAGNTACTGAAAGATATTTATAGGCGTGGGTCAAAGTGATGCTTTTTGAGCTGTGCGAGGCAATCCTAGCATGCTGCTTCCGTTCCGAACTCTTGGGAGGAAGAGTCTTTATGGTGGGTAACTCTGAAGACGGTTTTTGCGCGGTGTGATTACCCTCAATGTTCGCGCCTGTGCCTGAGGCGCCGTTCGTTGGAACGACCATACAGACTGTGCCTCCGCTCTCCACAACAGGCACAGGGGTCTGAGGGGCCACTTCGAGAGCCGAAACTACGACTTTGGTCTCCAGCTGTAGCTTCTGGTCTGCCAATATTTGTGCTCAGTCTTATTCCGCTCTTCGCATCTTGCTCTCTCTTGCCGGGAGTGAGATTGCTCGCATAACGAAATTCTATATATATGAGAATCAAGCCAAGCTTCAAAACGATTCCCGGAAGCGCTGCTGACGACCTCTGCAGGGAGGCTGTTCCAATGGGTAATAACCCTGTGAGGAAAAATCCGATACTTCAGAAATGTCTGACGACGAAGTTTGAATAGCTTCCTGTTTTGTCCTCGCCGGTCGCCGTCATTCTCAATGATGAACAACTGTTCTGCGAGACCTACTCTGAAGACAAAGAGTGAGTACTAAATCACCGAGGAGTCTTCTAAATTCAGGGGGGTACACATCAAGTATTTCAAGTCGAGACTCGTAAGTGACATCGCTCAGGCCCGCGACCATTTTGTTAGCCGCGCGCTGAACGTGCTAAACAGATTGTACGTCTTCCAACAGGCCGGTTTTACGCGACCTGATTTGTATACTCGAGGAGTGATCTTGTATAAAACCCCGTATATCTATGTGGAGAAAGTGCGCTTAATCATTTTAAGAGCGGCGAATCCCTTTTATGCTATCATCTCATGGTGACACGCAAAGAATAAGCTGGGCGTCAACCAGACCTTCCTTTAGACCGATTTTCCTGATATTTACTGTGCCAGACGCACTATGAATCACGAAGGCATTGCCAGAATCTCCACCAAATGCCACGTGAACGCACTTATTGTCACTTAGTGGTAGACCCCAATCGTCCGACCAGCGCTTAGTCGCATCGAGATCAATCTGTATTGCACTGGGATCAGTGGTACTCCAGATTTTGAGACCGTCGACACATAGGCGGTCGTTGCTGGAAATATATTCCAGTGGGTT
Organism: Paragonimus westermani; assembly: GCA_008508345.1. Classification (NCBI taxonomy): domain Eukaryota; kingdom Metazoa; phylum Platyhelminthes; class Trematoda; order Plagiorchiida; family Troglotrematidae; genus Paragonimus; species Paragonimus westermani. Next base: position 101,544 of record QNGE01001946.1, on the reverse strand, counting down.
GTCGATGTAAATTAGGCTAACAGAGGAATAAGTACTGACCTTTGGGGAACTCCCGCAGAAATGAAAGAGTGAGACGAAAGGTCCGATCCGGTTTTAACTCTTAAAGTTCCATCATCAAGAAAAGAGGTAATCAGCAAAGAACCTCTCTTTGAATACCACAATCTTCCGGTTTGTGCTTCAGGGGTCGCGTGGGACATGGTCAAAAGCCTGGGCAAAATCAAAGAAAATGGCATCTGAGATAAGGCCATTGTCTTTGGTCTCCGCCAGACTATCCATGAAAACAAGCATGTTTGTTATGCATGACCGATTAGAAAGGAAGCCATGCTGTGTGGAAGAAAAAAGATTATTTGATAAGAAGTGATTGAGTATGGCGCGCTTCAGTAGGCGCTCCATTATTTTGCACGGGATGCTAGTAAGTATGACTGTCCGATAACTAGCAGGAGAGTGTCGGTCGTCCGCCTCATGTACGGATGTGACCGCTGCCTCTCTCCCCTTATGCACCAAGAAGTATGTCAGTCTGGATTGTTTGCTTAAACAGCTTACAAACTTGTTCTGCCAGCTGTTTGTACACGGCTTTGAGACTTGTAGCCCAGATCATCTATGTCTGTTCACCGCACTAGCTTTGCTCGTGTTAACCCACTCTTAGATTTTCACTTCCAGCTTTAGTACATTTCCTTCATATTCGTTAGAACTCGAGGTAAATCACTAATCATTCGTGTGAAATTTGTATGCTGTGAGCTCAACTTTTCGTCTACGTCGAGTAATTATTATATCTGAATGTTTTCTAAGCCTAGTCTCCTGGGATTACGAATTAACTTATTCCTGTCCGCTTGTTGGCCCGAAGCTTATATCTGGACTCATCAGTGCTGGTGAAACGTCCTGTGTGAAGTTTGTTTGCGAGAGGGACCACGTTATGCAACGCTTGTCCTGCGACACATGGGTTCACGCCTTGTGTCTAGGCCTGTCTAGTAAGACAAACAAAACGCTAACGGCAAAGCTGCTGCATTTATCTTGTTTATCTCTGTTGTGGACTTCCTGATAGGCTTCTAGTTCAGTAGCCAGCACCTCACCGCACACAACGGATTTGACATCCCCTTACCCACTGCTTGTAGCCAGTCAGTTATGTAATACAAGTGTTACAGGGACGGTGTTGTGTGCGTCGGTTACTTTTGGAGCGAAGTCAAAGAGGGTTACGTCGGTTGCTCCGAATACACTCATGCGCTTCACTGCTGACACCCCGCCAATACCGTGCAAGGAAACACGAGAGGCTTATTCGACTGGTCCCGCCTAAGAATCCCCGTCTCGTTGTTCGAAAGAGCCACGCTAATGGTGGCGTAAGTTCGACGAAATTCTCCAGAAGCACCAACACCTTCGCTCCTAGGGTGCTGGGCAACTCTGCTAGGGAGGATTCTTTGACTGTTCAGAACCTTTCGGAATGTTCCGCCATCTGGCTGATAGCTCTGTAGGAGCTTGCGCTAAAATGGGAACTGAATTCGCCACATGCCAACAAAACTCGGTTAACAGGTGTCGTGCCTTTGTCATCTAATTTGACGGAGGACGTTCTCCGGGCGGCACATAAGCTGTTGGACGATCATGGGGCTCGGATGTGCCCTGGCGTACTATAGGCTAAACTCTATAAACGAAGGATCATTGAGAAAGAAACTGAAACCACCAACCGATTGCGCAATTTTATCATCACTGGTGTCGTCCGTTCCATTAACGACCACCTGGAACATGACAGGAACCAGTGGCAATTCTTGTCGAGTGCATTTGAACTTAACAACGTCCAAATTTAACGTGTTCACCGTACACTGCGGTTCAAGCTGGTGTTCGGCAAATCTTGACCACGACTCCTCGGAATTACTATCTCCCTGAAAGAAATGACACCTCACGTACTGGGCCGGTTCCGCCATCGAAATTACCCTATACGTGGTGGGATTTGTTTCAACCCAATCGTTTTGAAGGGGAGAGAATTTTAATAAAAGTTTATCACCGCATGCTTACCGGTCGCCTGGTGGTACTCATTGGAAACTTAACGACTTCGAAACTCCATTGAAGTCTGCCACCTAGATGAACGTTGTGTGTTGAGAAAACTGTCCAATTAACAATCTCACCGTAACGTCCATCCGTTCACCGTCAATTCTGTAAAGCTCCCCCTCAAGGACCCAGAATGTTGCCACAACTGATTCGTGGCCCTGCATTACCGGCCTAGGTTCTGAGCTCGCTGTGAAGGATATGACTACCTTCCATGCGGATGGAACTGAATGTAGTTGAGGAGTTTAGGCCCTTTTTCACACTTCTCCTCAGGCTTTCCCTTACAACAATCCGGTACTTGCTGTGGTTCGGAAAACCGTTTGGTGCTCAATTCGTCCAGATGGTCCCGATCTCTGGATAGCAGGGGTGCTCTGTCGTCTTCCGCCTTCAGATAACTCAAGAGGCAGACTCATGTTATCCGGACGAAAGATTTACCTACCCTAAGCTTTCCACATGTTCTCTTAATACGTGATTCCAACTCTCCAGAAATTAACCCTCATGCTTTCTTATACCCAGGCACTGAAACTTCTGTCTGTACGATTTTTTCACACAATCGGAGCATTAGGCTTCGTGGGGCAGGTATCTGGTTACACTCAGCCGCGTACTGGCCAGGACGAGTTAATGGGTGACAACCTTGCAGTCCACACTACTCGGACTAAGTGACCAGGCAGACAGTTTATCCCACGTTACTTGCTCAACTACCAATAATCGCAGAAGCTTCCGGAAAATGGATGTGAGGAAACTACGTGGCTAGTTAGAAACGCTAAACTGGGTGAACCTCACTCCTAATCACTCTGTGAATGATCTTTTTCAAAAGCTTACTACCATTCTTTCCACAGCCGTTGGTAGATCCACGTCACTGGCACGCATCAAGCGGAACAAGCCTCAAAGTCAACTACGTTCTAACCCATCCGAACATATTCCGTATAAGCAGTATGCTTGGATGTGCTATCGATCAACAGGATCTGAAGTTGAACAGGAAGATATAAGCTGCTTTGACTAATCAGTGTACACTGACAATTTGACGTGACCATCTTCAATAGCAGAGTCGCCTTAGGGAAGGCTTTATCGCTGACCCAAAAAATCCTTTTCCCATTTGCTGCATCAACTCGCAAGCAGAAAGCTAGGGTTTTACTACTGTTAGACCCACCTGGACTCGTAGGCTCTGACACGACAGCCGCTGTTGTCCCCATTAAGTCTTACAGCATTGTTTTGCACTATCATCATCGGCTCCTCAGGTTCATCCTGACATTCAAATTAGTGGCAACTGTACTGTGGACACTTCTTCCACGGCGGTGTTCGTAAAACCCAGGTGACTCAGGGGCATTTCTCCTGGCTCCGACGGTATACCTCCCAGGGCCTTGCCTTAAGCGGACGAACAGCTTGCCGATGCACTCAGCTTACCGTTTACGCAATGTCTTCCAGGGTACAGTACCAAGCAGCTGAAAACTCGCGAGCATCATATCCGGTTCCAAGGCTGGTGGACGTATTTGTCTCAGCGGTTATGGACCAGTTACTTTAGTAACAAGCGTCTCAAAATTTCAGAGGCGCCTGCATGCGACTCGCTTTATGAGTACCTCACTTCTTGTGAGTTCTTCTGCAATGGACAACACGGACTTCACAAAGGCCGTTCATCTGCCACAGCTCTGTAGCTAGCCACTGGTCAGCGGACAAAAGCAGTTAAACACATGAAATAGACACTGTGTACCCCGAATTTGTTGGGGTATTTGATTGCACGAAACATGCTGTCTTAATCGGCAAGCTATCCCATGATAGGGTACATGGCAACCTCCTCCATTAGCTTGAGTCATCTTGCCAGCCGTTTGTACAGGGTGCGCGTTAGCACTGCATTATCTTCCCGCAAATCTAGCTTCCTTGGAGTGCCCGAAGGCTCAGTTATTTGCTTGCCACTAGTTTTGATATTTACCAGCGATCTACCCCTTTAAATCATCTACCCGTTAGTACTGTTCACAGACTACGTCAAAATTAGACCGCTCTCGAGTGAACCGTCTTGATTTTCAATGCACGGAGGTGTAAGTGTATACACACTCGCAGCTTTCTGAACACCACTTATTACCTCGACGGGTACTTGCTTTGCAAATACTAAAGCAGTTGTCACAACTGATTTGGATGCGGCCGAGATTGACTATTCTAATTGTGTGGTACAGCTCTGGGGAGACACCTGGGCACTAAGTATGAAGCCACGTACTACATCCGAAGCATTGTTACGCACTGTCATTTAAACGGACGAACTTAGTACACGAGCTACAAGTGAATCGTTTGACTACTGCGTAATAAAGTTGAGCCGCTTCGGCCATGGAACACGAAAAAGCAACGACGGTACACTAGCGCCTTACTTAAAGACACTGACAGTTCAGTGTGCAGTTACAAAGGAGGGAAGAAATCGCCACGGAAGGCGCGGGAAAGGCCTGCGCCTATGATTAAATACAAGGTTTTTACAGAAACTTAAAAAGGGTAATATTTATCTTCAAGTTTAAATCGCAGGGTTCATAGGTATTACTAACTTCTTTCTCTGGAAAAAGTTTCAAGAAAATTGCTAAACGTTTGAAGACCAACAAACTCTCCAAAACGTCGTGTGCGCTGCTGTCTATCCGTACGATTGTCTGCACTGCAAATACTTGGGAAAGCTCATGCATCTTAACTTAGTCTCCAGTGACGTTTTCGGAAGACCGTTCAACAGAGGTACCCGTAAACTCCAATATCGTAGCCTAATATATGGGTTTTATGCCGACTCAATTTGTACACTGCATTTTGCAACTTTCCGAGGTTTCGCGTTGTAGAAGCCCAGCGGTTAGAATGAAGTTAATTTATGCTACCTGCGTCCGGTTTCAATCGGCACCCAACTGTCACAATTCGAACACATCGTGATAAAGTAATCGAACTAGCAAATCGATTTGGCAAAATCCCACCTACCATCGGCCCTGCACCCTATGTACGCACGTTGGGTTTCAGCACGCACCACCACTGGCGTGGCTCGTGGCTTACTCCTTCTTATTTGAGTCTCGCCGTATCACGGTCACCAGCCGCACGAACGCGGGCCACTGCTGACGGTTTTTACGCACTGACTCGACAACCTCGGAGGTGCACAACTTCCTCAACCACATTGTCTCACCGGTCAGTCCGTGCACTAAGCCCGACAGTTCATCCCGCCCACACGGGTTTGGCTTGACTCCATAACTTCTGCATTAGGGTAAGGGGAGAAGTCTCATGGACTCGTCTGTAGTGTGTGTCCTCATGGCATCGTGACTGCTGCAAACCAAACTACAGTGAGTGATACACGTCGATAACCCTGACTTAATTCTCGAAGGTGGCTTGCTGTCACCTTTCTGCCAAACGCTTGTATGGCGACCAGCAATCGTGTGGCTCCTCTGAGGATCCCGGCTGCAATCGTGTTTTCTCGCTTGTCTCTGTTGTACGCGTGATTCTGTGTACGTGTTTAACAAGAGACCCAACACCAAATCACTACATCTTTTTTCACCCGTACGACTAATCGCACGCACCGGATGGTTCCCTTCATCCCAGCGATTCATCAATAGTTCTGCTTTTCAAGCTCGTGTCACCCGCACCCCTTCCATTGTCGTTGAACGCACTCAAAGTATTCACGCGTTTCTCGCCTGGCGCGCCTTTCAGTTCCTCGGAACGTAGTGGAACCCACCGTGCGTTTTTTACCTTCGTCCTCGTGGTTGCTGCTGTCGATTTCAGGCTAGGCTGCGGTCAACTGCCCACCATACTTCCAAAAGTTATTGGTAATATACGGTTCGTTTCCAAACAGAACCTCGCTTATTTGGTTTTGCACCCGTTAGGTCTATGTTCCAAATGCGCCCCCAGAAAGTGCGTTCTCAGTCGTTAGGGGTGAACTCCGTACCACTTGTCCACTGTGGACAAAGTCAGCTGGTCTGTAAAGACATTAAATGAGGTCTCGGTGACCTGAAATTCAACAAGTGAAAACGAGTTATGATGCTTGTTGTATACGCGTCAAGGCCACCTGTAAGTCCCACGCTCGTACCAGGTTTCAAGCTGCGTTCTGATTGGCCACCGGCTTACTCGTCCACACACTTAAAATGACGCTACCGTTTGTAAATGAGACAATAGAGTCTGCACTTTTACTGAGTCACTTGTCCTCTCTACCGTTGTTATTGTCCGTGAGGCACACTGCTGGTATGAGCCCGGATAGAGATACAACAATGCCTGTGTTGGAGATCACAGCGTGTATCTAAAACAATTAGGTACCAATCTAGCGGTGTTATAATTAGGTGGGGATCTAATAACTCAAAACGGTCCTTCGAAGAGCAACGAGCAGCCTCTAGTGCAGATCACTCCACCGGTGGGTAATCCTGTAAGGAAAGAACTGTTGCCTGAAGAAGGCCCGAGGTTGATGCCTGTGGGGTTTTTGTCGTGACTCCCTCAGTTTTTACCAGCTAGTGAGGTAACGCATCGCTGCACGAGTCCAACGCTGACAAAAAAATGTTAAGCCACCCCAGGGTCATTGCGACTCGGGTGAACAAAGGCTGAGAACTCCAAGACAAGACTCGTAGGGGAGATGCCGCAATCCAGCGACCATTTTGTGGTCATCCGCTGAACACGCTAAATGACACATATCTTTCTTCAGGCTAGTGTGTACGACTTGATTGGCAAACTCAAGTAGCGCCTTTCATAGTGTTTGAAAATCATCTCCCTAAGTACGGAAATGGCTATTTTCATAATCACTGGGGTTTCAAATTCATTTTAAGCCGCCACCCGGTGGTGATAAGTGAGGGATGAGCCAGATGACAGCCGAACCCCTAGGCCTCACCTTAGGTCAACTTTCGGGATATTTTGCAGTCTGTGCACCGTATATTGTGATTAGGCTCACCAAGTGTCCTTCGAGCGGCATAAGTGGACAGTTGCTGTCTCCTAGGGGAGGAATTCAGTCACCTAACTAGCATTTAGTGCTGTCGAGGTCAACTTATGGTGCGCCGGGATGACAGACATCCCCGAAGGAAGTCAGCTCTGTAAATTGAATAGAGAGTGTCACTGATACATATTGAAAAACCCGTTAAACTCTGGACGGCTTTTGGGCAACGGGCAGAGGGATAACGTCCACTAAATTCAGAGCAAGATTTCACTGAGTGTCCTACAGTATCATTTTGTAAGCAATAAAATGCGTACAACAATCGGTTGCACACCTCAACTGTAACGGCCAGTACCTACAGTGAAAATGTGCGGTGACTCAAAAATAGGCTGCTAAACTTTGAATAAACTTCAAAAATAATTATAAAAAGTGACCTCATAATCCAATCTGATGACGCAAAAAACAACAGAAAGAAGTCATCTCCGGTGAGGCGCACCAAATCGAAACAAATAGGCTACGTATCAAAACAGTATGTACGGGTGAGTGAGTACGGTGAAGTTGCGAAACCGGGAAGTTATATATAAAGGGCCAGATATCAAATTCAAGCACCGAAACGTCTGGGAATAAGATTCAGACAGATGTATTAACCACGCATTGCGACAACAGTGAACCAGTTACGGATCCTTGAGGAAACGCAGTGGGATTGTGGGGGAGGAAGTAGGCCCGGTCTTTTGTATTCTGAGGGTTCTTCTGCCAAGAGAGGACCTTTTCTAGCGGAGCACCTCCCCATGGAAGCCACAAGCTTGCAGTTTCTACGAAAATTCATGTGGTTCCCAATCGAATGCTCTGGCAAAATGGGAAAAGATAAGGTCGAAGTTGTAGCTGTTGTCTTAGGCTTCCGTCAGGCTATTCACGGAGGTTAACATATAGGTTACGCGTGGCCGGTCGAGAGGGAAGCCATGTCGAGTACAGGAGGAATCATTCAAGAAAAAAGTTCTCGAGGATGGTGCGTTCAAACGGACGCTCAATTATCCCGCAGGGTGCGCTGATGAAGCTGATCGACAGATAACCCGAATTGGTGTCGTTTGTCTGTCTTGACTGTGGGCGTAATAACATCCACTTTCTATGCCTCTTAACCGACGGTGTACTATGAGTAAGTTGGTGGCCTACTAACCCCAAACGGCCAGCGCATTCGCGGCCGCACACATCGCAACGCCCTATAGTCCTATCACCGCGACCTATGGCACCGATGGTTCCTATGCGTACCGCACGCTTCCGCTCGCGACTGTGCACTAACCGCTTGTTGAACTTTTGGACTCCCGCCTGATGCGTATTCCTCCAGACCGTCCGATTCAACGCTAAATCTTCTCAACATCTAAAATCAATGTTACAACGTGAAAGACTTACCTGCACAACATCCTGGTGTCTCCGCTTCTGACCACCGGGATTTCGTTCGCTTGTTTCGGGATACGGTCGTTGCCCATCCGAGGAACGTGACCGAGCCAACGGAGCTGGTTCAGCATCAACATGGCTTCCATCCCGTCCATGTCCGCTCGCCGCAGTACCTCAGTGTTCGGAATCATGTCCGACCACCGAATACCCAAGATGCGCCTCAGCCGCTGAACATGGAAACGGCTCAAATAGCTCACGTTCCGCTGATACAGTGTCCGCGTCTCACTGCCGTACAGCAGGATAGACAGCACCATTGAGCGGTAGACACACAGCTTGGTGGCCATCTTCATGCTGTGATCCTTCCAGACACGCCTTTCAAAACGTCCGAAAGCAGCGCTAGCCTTCTTCACACGCGATCTCAGCTCGCGGTTCACGGACAAACCTGTCGACAAGTTGCTTCCCAAGTAGCAAAAATCCCCGCAGCCATTCACAGTGTCTCCAGCGATGCGAATTTGGGGTGGGGGTACACAAGCAACACCCTCACCAGGAAAAGGCTGAAAGAACGAGAACGTCACACCTGTGTTGATGTCCAACCTGAACTTCGATGCTGCCGAAACGAAAGCTGTAGCTAGACGTTGCAGCTCTTCTTCGCTGTGCGCTAGCAAGGCGCTGTCATCGGCGAACAGAAGCATGCGCATGGTTGAGGTATGCAGCCGGGTTGAGGCGCCAATTCGTCGGATATTCAACAGACGCCCGCCCGTCCGTCCGGTACTCCACCTCGACGCCATCCTCTCCAGAGTTCTGAAAAGCAACTGTTACCATCGCAGTCAAATATAAACTAAATAGGGCTGGGACTAGAACAAAACCCTGCTTTACGTCAGTGACGATGTCGAAATCAACAGAGGTCGACCCACACGATTGCACCTTCGCCTTCCTGCCCACATGCAACAACCTAACCATATTGACGAACTTACCTGGACATCCAAACTTACCAAGCACCGTCCACAGCGCCTCGCGGTTCACGGAATCGAACGCCTTGGTGAAGTCCACGAACAGG
>QNGE01001946.1:21587-91706 GCA_008508345.1 Paragonimus westermani | reverse complement strand
TGCACGTTGAAAGGCAGCCTTCGTCTCGAAGTTCTCCAACCTTCTGATATCCAGCTTCTGCCGTTGTCCAAAAGATCTACAGTAAACGGACTTGCGTACATCAATTAACAATTTGGTCCTGACCAGCCTATGATATGTGCTACATTCAGCCCCGCGCATCACTCGCGTGATGCGCACTTCACGAATGTCGCGCTGCCGCACAATCACGTAGTCAAGTAGGTGATGATGACCGCTTCGTGGATGAGTCCACGTCGTGATGTCGCTCGCAGCCAGCTGGAATCGGGTGTTCGTGATAGCCAGCTCGTGAGCAGCACACGGGTGCAGCAGACGAGCACCGTTCTCGTTGACTGGACCAGTGCCGTAGGGTCTGAAGACTCCCGGCCAAGCTAATGAGTCGCGCCCAACTCGAGTGTTCAAGTCGCCTAGAACAAACAGTCGGTCACTCACCGGCGCCGACCGGATTGTGGAGGACATCTGATCATAGAACTGGTCCTTTGTATCATCAGTGTGACACATAGTTGGACCATAAACACTCATAACTGCAGCACAATTACCTCGACCAAGTTGCAGGCGCACGGACAGCATTCGAGAGCTGATGCCGTGCGGTTTACTTATCATCAAAGAAATGATGCGATCAGCGACTTCAAAACAGACACCATGCTCTCGAACACTGCCTGCCGGCTAATCTATCCAGTAGAAGGTGTACCCAGCGCCTGCTTCCCGCAACTTACATTGGTCTGCAATCCTTGTCTCACTCAAGACTGCTACATCGATTCCATATCGACGCAGTTCCATATTGATCAGCGCGGTGCGTCGTTCCGGTCGTTCTGTGGCGCTGCATTGACCCAGCAGCGTGCGCACGTTCCACGTGCCAATCGTACGCGTCTTGCGTCCCAGGACCTGTCTCCAGTTGATCTTCTGGGCACTGAAACATAATTGAGCATTACCTGCTTGGGGGCTCGCGGTTGAGGGGAATTATGAGGGTGAGTGTCAGGCAGTAACATATTTTCGCCTATCCACCCTGCCATGTGCAGCAGATAAGGCGACCCGGTTTATTCTGCGTGACGGCCGACGCAGTATGGTATTTTGTTTATCTTGTATCATCATTGTATATATGGGCTTCAGATACTGCCAGGACGCCCAGACCTGTGCAGAAGAGCGATTAGAACCCTCAATCGAAGCCTTTGGTTAAAGAGCCTCTACCGCAAGGCAGCAAATGACTCACACACATACACGCAGACGCGGCAGCATCATCCACCACGGAGAGGATCGACAGCCATATCGAAACAAATCCAGCACCCACTCACACGAATAGTAACATTGTGGACATGATCCTAGCAGACAGACATACAGTCAGTCCAGGCTAAACCAAACACTCAGCCCAACGAAGCCATAACACACAGTCACCACGCACAACAAACGCACGCATCTGCCTTTTGTCTGGCTGCTCCCTTTTGGCCAATCTGCCAAGGTTAAGTCTGCAAGGTCCGAAGTCCCAGTCAGCACAGCCCTCTGGATCAAAACAGCACCGAAGCCTGACTACCACGCCAAGGTAGCAGAAAAGGTCAGGAGATGTATTCATACATGGGCGTATTCATACATTTGCACTTAAAAGCCATTTGTGTTTTCTCGAGGACAAAAAGACTTGTGTTGAGCAGAGACCAGAATATCAAACCGAAGGTTGAGAAGGGACTTTCCAACACAGCGGAGTCCGATCTGGTATGTTTCGCCCGGTCGCTCTGACTATCTAAATCTGAGACCACGGAGACCACGTCATTGTCTCATTATACGTTAATGACCTAGCAGTGTGGTTTAACAGCATTTTCGACGTCGTTACTTGTGACCGATGTGTAGCATTCGTGTTTCTTTATACTGACAATGAAATTGGAAGTTTTATCCATTAAAAATTTGATTTTTTTTAGCTCGTCGGGAGGGAAATTTTTATTGACGTGCGTGATATTGCGGAATGACTCACAAAAATGCGTCGTATGACAGGCTAAATTTGATTTGCAGATAGTGATCTAAAGAGGCTTCCTTTGTCCTGTATTTTCCGAAGGAAGAAAGGTTGTAGAAAGCCACCTAGTAGACCTCAAAGCTTACGATAAGGAGAGTGGTGTTTGGGTTGCCTTTCTATTGCTCAGCGCTTGTGCTCCCACTTAGATTGACGCCAATGGGGATAATTTTCCTGCTTTGTGCCACTGATGCAGATAATTGAGTAAACACCGTAAAAATAAATAGTACAGATTGTTCATTTGGACAAAATATTTCCAGCCACGAAGTCAATGGTTTTTCACGAGTATTTTCTCCACTTTTGCTGTGTTTGATGACAGCAACTTCTACTGGCGAAGCAGCCTTTGAGTGCCCGCTGGTTTCATGTAAGAAAGTTAGGGGAATGCTGTTGAATATCGTCAGGTTTCAAAATGCCGCTGAAGTGAGTGAAGGGTGACGAAAAACGGATCTTCTTACGTGGCACGCCACGACAATCTGATGTTGTGACAAGGTGCCAATAACCTCTAGATAACCCCAGTTTGTTTGCTGTATGCTGTGGAACGCCTTTCTCAAAGTTCAGGTTGACAGTATACATAGGTGTATCGACTTCTGAAGTAGACTCATGTGAAAATCCGACCCAACCCCATCTACCCAAGTGTTTGAATATCAGGGATCATCAGTTTATCGCCATGCGTTGCTCAGCTTCTCCGTGAAAGACCGTACAGTACCAAAAATTGATTTCCAGTCTGCCTAACTTCCGGTAATATCTGACAGTCCAAAAAAACAACCCGTTCTGGATCGTTATTTGAGTTTAGTCCTGCAAGTCAAAGGTGTAACTGGTTCTATCTCATGCTCTGGTTTCCGTGTTAGTTGTAACAGCCGTGAGAGTGTTCAGGCTAGATTTGCGTTGTTAAGGGCTGAAATGAAAGAAAGACAGCTCAAGGCAGAATTCGAACTATAGATGGTTTTGTCACGAGCCAAGTCAGAAGTAGAGGAGGCTAGGCCAAACGCCATGCTAGCTGATGAACATCAGGATATCTATGATGAGCGTGTGGAGGCAGAAAACAATGATAGAAGTGAACCGAACACTCACATTCATAGGCTTCTTAGCGACTGTGGGGCGCGTTTGAATCTGGTGACAGTCTGCACCGCAGAACCGATATCGACCTCATCAGGTGTAAAGGTGTGCTCCGCACTAGCTCCACTGACTGCAGCCTTGGAACCGTCGAAGACTGAATCCAGTTATCTGATGGCAACCCCAATGAATTATTGGAAATTTGTGTGACAGTTCGAGAGCCATGTTGAATCTAAAGTGTCGGATGATGGCCAGACTCTTTTACTTAATGTATTACTGTAAGAGTTGAGCTAGGGAGTCGCTGGATGAACGCGCCAAGCTGGAACCCAACGCCGGCTATTGTGAAGCACGGTAGTTGCTGAAAAACTTCACAGACATCTCTATTTTTCGCTAGATCTATTTTAGATAGGCTGCCGCTCAACGGCAGGTGTGTGGGCAACAGCGTCGGAACCTAATCGCACTTGTCCAAGCGAACGCAGAATTGTTCTATGGCACCAGGACAAATGAACTATATGGTCAACCTCAACTCGGTAACAACACCAGAGCGTGGTATGTGAACCTCACCCGTTCACCTACAACATGAGTGGGCGGAGACGACGGATCAAATTTTTGATATGGCACGAGATCCGTCCTTCGATGAACTGACCGAGTTTATCTCGCGCTGTGTGAGAATTGCACGCAGCAGATTTGGCCAGGTAGTCAGTGAAAGTGGACGAGAACACTCAAGGACAGCGTGTTTGTCTGAGAGCAGGCGACAAGGCACAAAAAGAAGCTTCTTTGAGTCATCCGGTTTTTTCTTGGCCAGGGTCTAACAAACGACCCTCGCGTTTGTTGGGTCTTGTGCTCTCAGAGGCATACCCTTGAGGCCTTGGGTGTGCCCTTGAGATGACACAGCTTGCGACAGCATCGATGTCGCTCTGCCTGCCTCAGATTATGCCACAGAGCCTCAGACTGCAGGGCCGAGTAGCGATGTTATGTTGATGGCTGTGGTGGGCGTCACCGTAGCTCACTGCGCCCCATGCACACAAAGCCCGTGGCCGAAGAAGATAGTAGACATGAGGGTACCTGTGATATGACTAATACGGTTGAAAGGTTTACAAGGCTGGGCAGAGTATCAGTGAAAATCGACTCGATACACGGTTCGGTGTCAACGTATGAGTTTTAGGCCCTGACTCAGAAACCACTTCAGTAAAAGAGGATCTACTTGAGCACATCGGCGTCGCTGGCACTCAGTCCATCTCATGAGTCACGACTGTGGGCGGGTTAATCACCGCCCGTCCTGAGAATGTCCCTAAGATTCGTTTCCTTGGACGAACAAGAGGCGGACAACTTAAGCAATGCTTATTCATTGGACGATCTACCAACATGACCTGTCCCGTCGATAAAAAATTAAGTCCAGTGATGGTCGCGCCTGATAGATGTTTCATTCGACGAGATCACGACACAAAGGTGACCGTCTTAATGGGCTGGGAAGTCCCTGAAGCTTGTTGGGTTACGGACCAGAAACTCAGAGAGCGTGGACAACCTTAGGCAGTCAGATCGTTACTTGGTTGGGTTCCTCAGCAGCCTCTTCTTGAGAGAGCCACGAGAAAATGTCTCGATGAATTGTGTTTGCCATGACGGAATCAATCCGGCGGATATGGTTGCCACATTGGAATATGGATAATTCAGCGACACCATGGCATTCGAACCACCCTTTCAAGTGAAGATCTCACAGCACTGACGATCGTGCGTAATTCAGTAAAGCTAGTCTATGGGCATTATAAAGCACCTCCTCCATAGCGTAGTATGACGATATGTTGGAGCAATGTTAAAGATTTGGCAGCCAAACTGGCAAAGGTCACCTAGAAGAGGTTACCAAATGTTAGTTTGAACAAAGTTGCCCTAGAGGGTCGTATCTACCACATCTTTCCGCGGCAAACCCCAAATAACCGGGAAAATCACGAGTTGCTTTTCATTGTGCGGCCCAGTTTCAGGTTTACTCGCTGAACGGTAGACTTTATCAGGGGACGAACATAACCGCTAAGCTGGTGTGTGTTTTGCTTACGTTTCTTGCAGAACCTATTGCTTGCAGCAGATATTGGGAAAACTTTCTTGCAAGTGAGAATAGCTGAAAAGGATCGTGGAGCGTTCCATTTCCTTCGGTGAGCGGATGGTAATATGGGCGTGCACCCCAAGAAGCAGTAAATGAGAATATATCCATCCGGGGGCAAGTCCTCCCCGTTCCGAGCTAACTTCGCCCTACGACAAACAGCCAACGATTAGGGACACCTTTTTGACGAAGTGACGAAAAAGCAGTGAAGAATATTTTCTACATCGATGGTGCCTCGTGTCCCCGAGGGATTTTGACGTCGCCAAGATGTTTGTGTTGCAATTTTGTTGTCTGCTTCTCAAAGTGAGTTTTCCGCTGAGGAATTGGGTCTCGAACAGCGTAGGTGTTGAACACCATCTTTTCTCCAGAGCGCGCCGATCCTTCGTGCGAAATTCGAACTAAATCCTTACCTCCTGGGCGTATCCTGCGTCTTCAGTGAGGTTCAGGAACTGATAGTTTTGTGTTGAGTTCCTCCCTACCAGACAACCAAATTTCTAGAAGATGCCTGTTATCACGCCTGTCCACCTCATGCTATCCATTCGGATTTGTCTCGCAATGGCCACTGCCGGGAAAACGCCTGCTGTAAGCACTGTGTCAAGAAGGTTTGGGTTGGGACGAACCCATTAATGCTGATAACTGGCGTAAATGGGAAGACTGGTACGGTGGCCAACGCAATCTAAGCAATGTGTATGCTCTCCATTTTTCGACCTGGAAAAATTGTCGACCCAGAGAAGGTGGAACTGCACTTCTTCTGTGATGCATCGGAGATTGGTCACGGCGCCGTGGCTTATGCGTGCTACTGCACGACCAACGGGGAGCGGTGCTCATCACTGTTGTTTACGAATTTTAGACTAGAATTGTTTGCTGTTTTTGCGAACGAACTTTTGGCTAATAAGTCGTAGTCAGTGTTCATGCGTGTATGCTTCTGGACGGACTTCATGATGGTACTTTAATATACTGTCAGTACCTCTATCACGTTTAGTACGTTCGTTGCAAACCGATTAACTGCCACACACAATTCGGCATCCCTCGATCAGTGGTGATATGTTAGGTCGGAAGGCAACCCAGCAGACAGTTCTTCTCCTGGGGAGAATGACCACAGAGGTATAGAAGAATGGTTGTCAGGTACTACGTTTCTAAAACAACCAGTATGGCCTGAAACGTTTGCCGCCATAAGCGCACCTGCTGCATTGTTATGGTGAATACTACGCTTACAGTCTTACCTACCCCTGGAGCAAGAAGAATGTTATCCATTAAAACGAATTCCATCACGACTGCTGAGCTGAAGGTGCCCATCACGTTATTGCAGCCATTTTTTCCTGACTTGCCTTTAGATCCGAGAAGTGTGCGCAGAACTTCAAAAACACACCCAGAGAAGGCACTACCCAGTGGCTTGTGAATGAGCACCAGGCATCATAATTGCCCCTAACTTGTTCACAAAAAACATAAGAAGTTGCATCAAAATTTAACGTAATGTTATTGATAAACAGATTGAGAATAACATAATGTTACGAGCAAGTTGTAATACTCTACTTTTCAACTTGCTTGTAACGTCGTTATTCTTAATCTGTTTATCAATAACGTGCTAAACATGACGCCCAAACTGTTCAACTTCATTCGTACTAAATTTAGTGCAGATATCTTACAGGAGCGTTACGTACCTTGGAACTATTATCACCACCGGGTGATGATGAATCGTGTTATGACTCCATATTTCAACAACCTTTGGCCCAAGAACGTTGACTTGCAGTGTACATTTAACAAAGCCGTCTTCTGAATGTAGTTGTCATGTAGTGGTTTATAAAGTTTTTTATGGAAGGTTGATTTATGACGTGGGGAGGCCCCGTCTGTTATATGTCCTGCTGATTCGTTCGACTTTTTCGTGTGCTAACTTCTTTCGTTTTAGTAAAATGGTCCTTCAGAATAGTTTAATGTCACTCTTTCCGCGTTTTCTCGTTTTTCTTTCTTCCCATGCCCCATGTCTCTTCATATTTTTCTAGCTTTTTTCCTGGTTTCTCGGTGTTCAGTTCGCCTGTTGTGCGCAGCGTGGTGAATCACGGAATCCCTTCAACTTTCATGTGAACTATAGCTGCTTGTTGGTGCTCCTTGGACTTCATTATATGAATGCTCAATCCAAAATATATGCAAAGGTTGTTTTTTTGGCGGTAAATATCGTTTTGTTGTTAGTTTATTCATGCTCAACGGTCACGTAGATAAATTTTACGGTAAAATTTCCGTCTTACGGTCATTCGGATGTGTTATTTGAGGCACTTCTTGTCCATCTCTGTCAGCCCGCGTAAGGTCATTTAAAGGCTTCAAAACAAATGCTTCGTGATAAAAATGGTCCTGTTAAGGTGGCTTACCGATTCTTGTCAAATAAGGTTTCCCGCTGAAAAAAATCGATAGCGAGAGAAGTCGGTGAAGCCTACGGACTAATGCCAGCAGTCCGTAAGCGCTGGAATTCGTAAGACTCGGATCGCCTTAGTAGTTGAAACAAATGACCATGAATCTGAAAAGGGTGCAGCTAGCGTGATTTACCGACTCGGGTGCCACTTCGACCAGCTGGAAACCTAGTCCGGCCCACCCAGAAGTGACTCTGGCCAGAGGCTGGCCAACTCTGGATTTTGTTGCAGGCCTGCTCGGAATAAACTACTTGCCAACTTTTGCAAGAGTCCGCGTGGATTATAGGGAAGAGCCTTACCAGTCTTGCAGCGAAGACGACCGCCGTGAGTTCAAGTCTTGGGATGCTAACTGTTCCACTCTGGGCTTCCCTCAAATTGCCTAGAGAGAAACAACACTTAACCGAACCTCCCAAAGCTGTCAGTCTAGTGCATCCAACTGCTTCAGACCCTTTAGTGCTCGTCGCACTAAGTCGCTTTTCCACAGGTACGCAACTATCAGACGCGAAAAGCAAAAGTTCGTTGAGGAGAGAGGCCAAATCTTTATTTGAAGAAATTTACAAGTGGTCTTTGATAGCGCTATAAAAAACACCGACACGCTAAATGGCTAGAGAGGCTAGAGACCGGCTGTCGATGAGCAAGTAAACCGGATGAATGTGACACGTTTGTTCTTCGGGTTCGTGCCACAATCACGTGACCTGCAGACAAACAATCGGATAGCATGCACCACGCCAGCTTTCCTAATAGCCTAGGTACACTATGCAACAATTAGTTTTGGAACTATTTTACGCATCATATTTGTGTTATGATCGAAAAAAGATATTTCACAAACGCGTATCCTCTATGAGACGCTTCGGCCAGTGCTCCCTACGGCCTGAACGCTTCATGGTGGGTGCTGGTGTCATCGGCAAATTAGTGATGCCTGCTGAGGAAGACGCGCTTGGGCGAGGCTGTTTCGAGACAGCTGCCGGCGTGGATAAGAGCTGCGGAGGCGCATTGAAAGCTTCCTCTGTTCTTTCGAAGTAAGCCAGTTCAGATGATCGATGCTAACCGTGTCCGGAATACCTTGTCGCTCGAGCAAGTAAAACCGATCCTTTCGTTGAAGTACTCTGGAAGGACCTTCATAAGGTCGCTCGAGCGAGCGGCGTAAACCATCTACGCGAACAAACACATGAGTGCAGTCGTGGAGGTCTTTAGGAGAAAACACCTTACGGCTTTGTTCTCATGTGTCCGTGACACGGAGGCGGCGCATTTGCGAAGCGAGCCGTTTGGCGTAAGATGTATCTCATCGATGGGCGTCGGTGGCGGATGAGAAGCAATCGCCAGGAAGACGTAGTGGTTGGCCGTACAAAAGCTCGGCGCTGGAAACGTTAAGGTCAGTCTTAAGGGTGGCGCGGATGCCGAGTAAAACCATTGGCAGGGTTTCTATCCAACCGATTGCGTCGCCCGCGGCGAGGGCTGCCTTTAGTTGTTGGTGGAAGCGTTTGACCATACCGTATGCAGCCGGGTGGTATGCCGTAGTCCGCATGCGGTGACACCCAAGCGCTTCCAGTGTTTCCGCATAGGAACCGCTCTCAAATTGAGGGCCATGGTCGGCTGTAACCGTGGCCGGGCAACAGTGTGATGCTACCCAGCGCCCAGCGAATACACGCGCTACGGTCTCCGAACGGACGTCGTGTGCGGAGATGGCCTCTGGCCACCGTGTGAAACAATCCGCCATCGTCAAGAGATAGATCATGCCATTGGAAGGTGGCAAAGAACCTGCAACGTCGATGTGGAAATATGCAAGTCGAGATATAATCGAAGGGAATCGGTCGATCGTGGTACACACGT
The DNA here is from genome assembly GCA_008508345.1 of Paragonimus westermani. Classification (NCBI taxonomy): domain Eukaryota; kingdom Metazoa; phylum Platyhelminthes; class Trematoda; order Plagiorchiida; family Troglotrematidae; genus Paragonimus; species Paragonimus westermani. Next base: position 82,318 of record QNGE01001946.1, on the reverse strand, counting down.
GGCGGTGATTCTTAGATTGTTGACAAGCTAGGCAAGATCTTGCCCACCGGGGAAGATCCTTTTGCATACCAGGCTAGACGTACCTATCGGAAATGAGCTTGGCCGTGGCCTGGATTCCAGGATGACCCATGTTGTGTAGCGTGTCAAACACGTTGTCGGAAAAGAATAGGAACTACTGGACGTGGGTGTCCATTGGAGGTATCACAGAGGGTAGTGCCTGTGGACGTTGGCAAAGGTTGATAAGTCAGCTGTAGAACTTATTGTTGGCAGGAAGGGCGAAACTCATTTTCCGAACGTTGTGCGTTGGTCATGACGTTTAATTCGATTGAGTCGTGATCAACTTGTGCCGACACTCGATAATAGGCGTCAACCACAACGTTATCGCTGCCAGAAACGTGGCGTACATCCGACGTAAACTGGGATACGAAATCCAGATGGCGAACTTCGCGGGGCGAATGTACTTCACACCTACTGCGGAAAGCAAAAACCATTGGTTTGTGGTCGGTGAAAATCACGAACTGGTTTCCCTCGAAGGTATGTCGGAAGTGAAGAACGGCCGGATAAATTGCTAACATTTCACGACCTAGCGTGCTTTACCTAGTTTCAGCAGGAAGTAAATGTCTAGAAAAGAAAGCGAGCGGTTTCCAGAGTCCATCGACAGACTGTTGAAGTACGGCGCCGACTGCGGTGTCTGACGCGTCAACAGCTACACTTATATCCGCGGCTCAGTTGAAGTGGTGCAACATAACGGCAGTGGCTAATGCGTCCTTAATTCAATCGAACGACTCAATGGCTGTTGGTAATAACTCTACGACTCTGTTGACACGGCCGCGGAGTAAGTCGGTCAGAGGCAGCATAAGCTAAGCGCAATGTGGAATAAACCGCCTGTAGTAGTTGACCATCCAGTTAAATAGACAAATATCGGCGAGGGTGGTAGGATGGGGAAAATCGCGGATCACTCCTGCCTCATCGGTTAACGGTCGAATACCGTGATGGTCAACGTAATGTCCTAGAAACTCTATCGCTGATTGACCAAAAACACACTTCTCCGCGTTAATCATCATGCCAAAAGTTGCTAATCTGTCGAAGAGCTGTCGCAGATGAATATGGTGTTCTTCTTTAGACGCGCTTGCAACAAATAGGTCAGCGATGTGAGGGTGGACGAAATCCAGACCCCGCGTGACGTCGTCGATGAAACGTTGAAACGATTGTGCAGCGTTTCGCAAACCAAACGGCATACGTAGAAATTCCGATAAACCAAATGATGTGATGACGGCTGTCTTGGCGACATTCTCATCCTCAACCGGGATATGCTGGTATGCGCGCACCAGATCAACTTTCGAGAACACACGGGTACCATGAAGGTTAGCCGTGATGTCCTGTATGTGCGGAATCGGGTACCTGTCGGGTATTGTGGCATTGTTGAGCGAGCGATAATCTCCACGAGGGCGCCAATCGCCCGACGCTTTAGGGACCATGTGGAGTGGAGAGGCCCAAGGGCTACTGGACGGGCGAATGATTCCAAGCTTGAGCATGTGCTCAAACTCAGCGCGAGCTATTTCAAGCTTGTTTAGTGCCAACCTGCGAACTTTGGCAAACACCGGTGGGCCTATCGTGATTAGGTGGTGCCTCGTGGAACCTCTGGCTGCAGGCAGAGATGAAGACTGTCAAAAAACAGTCGGATACTTATCGATTAGAAAACTAAAGGAGTTGAGTTCCGTGGAACTCTGGTATACGGGACTGTAGTGGTTCGATCAATTTAAACCAATCGCAATTAAGTCCCATATGAAAATCACTGACCATCACAGAGAGCCAAAAGAGCATTTCGAATCATTCGCATTTTTGGCCAATGTATCGTTATCAACAACTGGTCGTGGGCTAACTAATAAATTTTTGCTGAACTTCACTCGCAACTTATCGGTGCGGACTCGTTATTTTCATCTTTTTAGTCAGTCGTTTCTAAAATAAACGCTTGACTTGAGTTCCGTCCTGTTTGGAACTCATCAGCAGTGAACACTGTTTATTCAAGAAACCGCGTTCGTCATTGCGCAGCTACAGTGGAAATGATCACGAATGATCGCGGTGGCTGCGGTCAATATTGAACGATGCTCAGTTTATGTTATCCGGCATCCTTATTGCTTACCGTGAAACTACCAAATCTAAGAGCCTGATTACACTTGCAAATATGTAATACTCCGGTTTCCTGAACTCCTCTGGTAATAGATTGCCGCCTTGTCGACCACGAACAAAAGAGGCCGAATGTAGTGTTTTGTAGAGATATTCAGGCTACTACAACTTGTGTGTTAGATTCAATGGTTTCAACTAACAAAAACAATGAAGTGATAATAAAATTAAATCTGGTAGGTGGCTGTTGCGAATAGTGATGGCGATGTGTTGGGATAATGCGACAATTAACCAAAAAATGTTGTTTCTTCTTCACCACTGTATGTGCCTCCACTACTGTATGAACCTCTACCACTGTATGAGCCTCCGCTTGAACAATATAAATACGGTGGGATTCTTCAGTGTACTTTAAACACATTTGGTTGAGAACAAATATACTGTTGGCTGAAGGTTCCCTGTCTTCCTGTCTTCTTCATTTGCGGTAGTTCGTATGTCGTCGTATAGTCCGTGATAACGCAGATCGTTAGTGCAACCGTCGTAGCTAAGCCGGGTTATCGTGAACGTGATTTTGTATCAATTGTCAACCCACGCGGTTCGTAACAGTTTTGGTGACATAGGTTTTCGGATTCATCGCTTCATCATGTCCTCTGATCCAGAATTGAAGCAAATGATGCAGGCGCAAGTACGATTGATAGAGCTCATTACTACACGGTTTGCCACAATGGGGTCATCTTCGCCTTCCGTTGATCCGACGCTCGTGGATCACATGGCCAGGAATATCCACGAGTTCCTGTATGATCCTGATGTCGGTGTATCATTCGAGTCGTGGTACAAGCGGTACAAAGACTTTTCCACAGTCGAGTTGGTCAATGGACACGACGAGACCAAGGTGCGCCTACTACTCCGGAAACTTGGTCCGGCGGAGCACGTCCGTTATTTGAACTATATTCTTCCTGCCAAGCCGCAAACGCTGAGCTTCGCGGACACTGTGGAGAAACTGACGAGGATATTCGGGGATACCCGTTCTCTGTTCAACGCTAGGTTTCAACGTCTTCAACTGGCCAAACGTGACGATGACGATTTTGTCACATACGCTGGTTTGGTCAATCGTGAATGCGGTCGGTTCAAACTCGGTTCACTCACTGAAGACCAAATCCGATGCTTGGTATTCATTTGTGGTCTCCAAGCTCCAAGCTACGCTGACCTTCGAACGCGGCTCCTGACCATGATAAATCAGCAACCCGAAACGAAACTGGAGAGAATGGTCGACGAATGTGGTCGACTGATCAACCTGAAACATGACTCCACAATGATCCAGAACCCGGACCGAGCCCCTCGTTTGGTGCACATGGTTTCCAAGCCCCGTTCTCCTACGAGAGCCGGTCAATACAGCCATGACAAGTCTCCATCTGCTTGTCGAGCACAAAGATGGGTTCTGCTCGAAACGATTGGCGGCCAGGAGCAAGCCTGCCTCGGTCCCAAGATTCAAGCATCACGGCAAACCGGTTGGCAGATCATCCAGTATTCTGGCCACTTTCAAAGTCAATGTCGCAGAGAATCGCAAGTTCGTGTCGGTCCACATCAACGGTCGTCCGGTTCGTCTACAACTGGACACAGCCTCCGACTATCACTATCATCTCCGGGGCCCTTTGGCGTAAACTGGGCAGCTTTCCTGTCCATCGATCATCCCAAGCCGCCACGAGTGCTTGTGGTGATACCGTGCATCTGACTGGCCAGTTGCATTGTTTGGTATCGTTTCGGGCCGCAACAATCAACGGGACGTGTTACGTTTCCGACACTGACCTGAATCTTTTGGGTCTTGACCGGATCGAGCAACTTGACCTCCTGGATCTTCCCATCTGGTCAATCTGTAACCGCGTGCGGTCCGTTGACACGCATGGCGATCTGTCCGACCACATCCCTCGCCAGTTCGCTCCGGTATTCCAAAATGGTCTTGGTCAGTGCACCCGCACTCAGGCCACATTGCACCTTCGTCAGGGAAGCCAACCGGCCTTCCGACCCAAACGGCCGGTACCATATGCAGCCCTTCCTCTGGTCGATCAGGAACTGCAACGTTTGGAACAACTTGGTGTCCTGAACTCGGTCGCATACTCTGCATGGGCCGCACCGATTGTCGTGTTGAAGAAGTCCAATGGGTCCATCCAGATCTGTGCAGATTTCTCCACTGGGCTCAATGCGAGCTTGGAAGCGAACTGCTTCCCGTTCCCAAAGATCTGTTCACAATGCTCAATGGCGGTACATGCTTCGCCAAACTGGACTTGGTGGAAGCATATTTCCAAATCCAGGTCGCACCGGAATCCCGTGAACTGGTCACGATCAACACCCACAGAGGTCTCTTCCAATACACCAGGATCCCGTTCGGCGTGAAGACGGTACCCGCCACCTTCCAGCAGATTATCGACGCCATGATCTCGGGTCTACCGGGTACAGCCGCATACCTGGACGATATTATCCTGATGGGTCGCTCAACTGAAGAACTCCACAGTCGCATCGTGGCTGTGCTCCAGCGCATCCAGAACTACGGGTTTCGACTGAAGTCCGAAAAGTGTCAGTTCTTCCTACCGTCGATAAAGTACCTGGGCTTTATCCTCGACTCTGCCGGTCGTCATCCTGACCAGGAAAACATTCGGGCCATTCAACAGATGTCAGCTTCTAATGATGTCGCAACGCTTCGGTCTTTCCTTGGACTCATCAGCTACTACAGTTCATTCCTGTCAAGCTTACATGATGTTAGGGCCCCGCTAAACCAGCTGCTATAGAAAGAAGCCAAATAGAACTGGTCGGTTGAATACGAATCGGCTTTTGCAAAACTGAAGACGATGCTGAGTTCAGATCTCCTGCTGATACACTACGGCCCATCTCTGCCAATCGTTTTGGCCGCGGATGCCTCCAACTACGGGGTTGGGGCAGTGGTTTCGCATGTCTTCCCAGACGGTTCTGAAAGGCTATCGCTCATGCTTCCCGTACAGTGGGTCTTGCGGAAAAGAACTATGGACAAATCGAATCATCTTTGCGATGAAGAAGTTTCACAAGCTTCTCTATAGTCGACATTTCTCACTGCTCACCGGCCACAAGTCACTCTTGTCCGTGTTCGTTCCGAAGAAAGGGATCCCGGTCTAGTCCGCCAACCGACTGCAACGGTGGGCAACAATACTACTGGGGTACGACTTTTCGATTGACTATCGCCGCACGGAGGATTTTGGTCAACCCGATGGTCTGTCACGCCTAATCAGCAATCACCAGGTTCCAGAGGACGATACAGTGATTGCATCCCTGTCATTCCAGAACGACGTACGCCGCCAGCTCAACTATGCTATCCGTGGAGTTCCAGTCACCACCGATGACATTAGAAATGCAACCGCAGAGGACCCGGCCATCGTACAAGTCATGGAATACGTTCGAACTCGTTGACCTAACTTTCCGTTGTCCGGAGAAATCCATCAACTATTCCTTCGACGTGAGTCCTTGACAGTAGTGGACTCGCGCCTCACGTTCGCCGATCAGGTCGTGGTTTCTAGCTCTCTCCGACGAGCTGTTCTCCATCAGTTTCATTCCGGTCATCCGGGGACAAGCCGAATGAGAGCGATTGCACGCGGGTTCGCGTACTGGCCCGGCATGGACGACCACATCTCGGAGTTGGTCAAGCATTGCTCGAAATGCCAACAGGCCGCTAAGCTTCCAAAGAAGCAGGACCCAGTCCCTTGGGATCTTCCGAAAGGTCCTTGGTTGCGCATCCATCTTGACTTCGCTGGACCTATCAACGGAGTGATGTACCTCGTCCTAGTGGACGTGCATTCGAAGTGGCCAGAAATCGTCCCACTCCATTCAGCTACATCTTCAACCACAATCGCAGCGCTACGGAGGATATTCAGTCAGCATGATTTCCCTGAGATACTCGTGTCGGACAATGGGTCACAGTTCTCGTCCACACAGTTTCGCGATTTCTGCAGCCGCTCCAATTTCCAGCATGTATCCACGCCACCGTATCACCCGCAATCCAACGGTCAGGTCGAAAGGTTCGTCGATACTCTGAAAAGAGCACTTCTCATATCGCGCGAGGAGGAGACGATGGATGAGTTTCTGCAAACCTTCCTGCTGGTTTATCGGTCTACACCAAACCCAGCAGCTCCTGATGGTTGCTCGCCATCTGAAGTTTTGATGGGTCGCAAACTGCGCACAGTTCTTCATGCAGTCATTCCGACAGACACGCTGCTCTATCAGCCAGGCCAGACGGATGTTCACTGCGAGTGCTCTATTGGTTCACCAGTGTACGTGTGTGATTACCGCCCTACACACGAGGAGTGGATAGATGAATTAGTGAAGGCTCGCAGGATGAAGGTACTCCTGGAAGTCTCGGTTGGCAACTCCACTTGGATTCACCATCGTAATCAGCTTCGATCCCGACATCCAGATGCATCAATGCGTGAAACACAACAGGCGCTTCTGCTGGACATTCTACTGGACACGTTCACAATCCCCACGATCGTCAGATCTCCAATTCCTACGACGGACCTTTGCACTAACGACAGACTGTTCCGGAGACGATGGACAGACCGAGTGAGACGTCCAGTCCGTCCACTACAAGTGACTCCCAGGGCCAAGCGGTAAGGATGAGAAGGCTCAAAAGGGTGGTGTTGGGGTAATGCGACAATTAACCCAAAAATGTTGTTTCTTCTTCACCACTGTATGTGCCTCCACTACTGTATGAACCTCTACCACTGTATGAGCCTCCGCTTGAACAATATAAATACGGTGGGATTCTTCAGTGTACTTTAAACACATTTGGTTGAGAACAAATATACTGTTGGCTGAAGGTTCCCTGTCTTCCTGTCTTCTTCATTTGCGGTAGTTCGTATGTCGTCGTATAGTCCGTGATAACGCAGATCGTTAGTGCAACCGTCGTAGCTAAGCCGGGTTATCGTGAACGTGATTTTGTATCAATTGTCAACCCACGCGGTTCATAACACGATGTTAGCTAGATTCGATGTTTACGGTTTTCGGTTGTTCGATGAAATGGACGTTTACATTACATACTTTTTTTGGACAAAAATTGACGTCATTAGCGTGTGTAAGTTTCGGCGTCCACAGTTCCACAGAAATGTGAGTGTTGCGGTCGAATTTGTAGGAGTGTTCAATTTGTGAAATTTACTTTTCCTGATCACAGTGTACATACACAATGTGAATGCACGATCAGAACTTGGTGGATCAGATTTGGGATTACCGATGAACAATCCGAGATACTGATTGAAGTCAACAAGTGACATCCGTATCTCCAGCAAGGGGATTGTACGATTCGTATATTACTTGCAACTGAAAGTGTCTGAGTTTTCGGGTAAGATAAATTTCTCGAACAGAATATGTAACCAATACAGTAGTGCTCAAATTGGCTGCTGTATGAAAGCGTGCACACTTAAGAACTATGTTAACTACGGCTAACTGCATTACACTGGTTCGGTCACAGCGCTACCAATCCAAGACACGTATATGGGACGTATACCGCACTTACACAAAATTCTTCAACAGAGGCAAGAATGCGTGTATTCTGGTTGAAAATCAACCATCTCTTATCCGGCAGCAGAAAACAATAATTGTGTGCGCAGGAAAAACCCTAACGATTGTTCACAGACAAGTGAGCGTACAACCAGCACAGTTCAAGAAGTTCGGCAAAACAACCAAGGGGAGTTGAGCGGATCAATATCTCTAGTAATACAGTCACGAATTTATATGCTACTATGTTTTATTGAGGAGTTAAACCCATTAGGATGTGCGAGATTGTGCAAAGTGTGCACAGGAATGACGACGTGTTCCCAAGTCATCCTGAACCACTGTAGGGTGCCTACAGAGCAAAGGATAACTAGTTTCAGATGCCGAATTTTTACCTACACTATTTCGTTAGTAGAACTAACAAACTTGGCAGTTTCTTTTGTGGGTAGCATACTACTCACAATTTGGGAATGTATTTGAGAAGTACAGGGCAAATGTCAACGACAAGAAGACGATGGACTAGAAGCGACTATTGGAATAGAGTGCCTGTGCTGTGGGACGTGTCGCCAAGACGAACGACAATGTATTGCTGCCTAATGTGTGAACGCACGTCAGCCGTAAAAATGCGTGTACGCGTTCGTGGTTTTATGCTTCAGCATAATCCATACAGGATTTTGTGTAATGAACAAATTAGCAGACCAGGCGTCTTTTGCGGTCTCACCAGTAGTAACAGTAAGTCCGCTAAACGTTTTAGTCATCAGAGTAGATGCAAACAAATTTTAAAGCACAAGACATTGGAATTGCGTCAGTGCACTCACAGCACTGATTCGGACAAAAAATACAACGTTGAGATCTGTTGTTTTAGCACAATTTCGAGTGGAAGCCTGTATATGTTGCGATAGTAATCAGCGTGACGGAAACCTTTTATGATTCATGAAGTAGCTTAGCAGCTTCTGCTCACCAGTTCAAAATAGGCTCAGATAAGTTGTGTTTGTCCATACGAACAGTCTTTTTGTCTAGTTTGCCTGGGCAAGGCCACAATTGTTAACCATGCGCCGTAGGCTGATGCTCGAGATAAAATTGCCTTTGCGTGTTTTAGTATGTATGAGTATGCGTACGTGCCCTTATAGATGGTGTTAATGAAGACGAACGACAACGACTGACCACCGATTCAGCGATCGCAGAACCAAAATTTGATTTGAATATAAGCGCAGGTGAGACGTTTTCGTTCTTGCGGCATTTTCTTGGCGAAGTTGGTGTGACTTCGCCCGGGACACATATCAGTGGAAACATTCTGGATAACTGCAAAGAGTTATGCTTTTGGATATCTTGAAAGACGTGTATGGAGGATGCGTTGTCTAAAGAAGAAGACCACTTTGCCTGTTCATCACCCAATGATTTTGTCTACGCTCTTGTTCGGCAGTGAAATCGATGTATTGCAACAGCCGAGTCCATGGCATCCGTGCGGCTGTCAACTCCTGTGTTCAAATTGAATCCTGAGTATACGGTGGTCAGACATGTTCCAGAAGGCTGCGACACTTTGATAGGCGGACACGGACGATGGTGAAATCATGCTCACATCCACTCAGCTTCGTTTACTAGGACACGTCCGTTCACATCAAGCAATGGTAACCGTTGTTCGATAAGTCGTTCGCTCCCTTTTTCTTGTTCACTGTGTTGTATTTTTTGCGAAGATGACACATTGAAAACGAGGTTGTTCGTCGTTTTTTACATATAGTGAAATCTCCGAACATATTTGAACACATAACATCTGGCTCACCGGTGTTGGTCACCTGGACCATAAAAGCCTCGGCTTGCACGCCTCCTGGATTTAATAATCTGGTTTGTAGTGGGTGCATGGTATGTGAGTGAAACCACGAGTGATGTAACACATGCTACTTGTGGTGAGTGTTATGCACAAGCCTACTTGGGATTCGGTCGCTAAGAGGAGCCAATAGGAAATGTATGACTCCAATAATGTTGGACTCTGTGTATGACTGCGTGTATGTGCTTGTGTGTAGCGTTGAATGCCGTGGTGTTAATAAATTGAGTGGTGTTTGGAGCCACTGTGAGTGCATGCAATTGAAGGTGGTTCAGTCACTATTGTACGTGACCTTACAGTTCGCAGGATGACTGTCTAGACAAATGACCTTGACAATGCTACTATATTATATTACATTGTTATGAGCAAGTGAATTTACTTGGTGGCATTTGAACGACTTGTAATGTACCTTTTGGTCTAGTGTAGGACGGTCTGTGTAGAACAGGACGTCGGAAGCCATGATGACACAGGTTCAGTAACTGGCCTTGCGCGTGTGTCTACCTGTCGAACAGAACGGATTTCGGTGTTCCAATCATAAGTCGGTTAATCCTCCTTGTATAACGTTTAAAACAACCATAGAAAAACAACGTACCAGATAACTGAGCAAATTTGTGCCTTGATTGTGCTGTCTGGCTTGTTACCATTGCTTTAGCTGGCCCATGTAGTTTCATTTAGTCTTCTGTTTAAGCATACTCATCTCATTAGTAAAAAGCATTCTGGCCACACCGGACGGGGAGGTTTCTGCTCTTCTGAAGTTCAATCATAAGACTGGTCCCACTGGCAGTTAACGCGTCAATTTCACAGTATTCTCGCACTAAGAACTCAGAGTACGCTGTCACACTTCGTGTTCCCATTTTGTTTGTTTCGTAGGGTTATCACAACTGAAAATAGTATGACAACCTTGTTGAAGGTGGTCTTGGTTGGAAAACATAGGCAAAGGCACCAAGTAGCTTCAGTCGGATTCAAGACCAGTTTTCTGTTCCCAAAATAACTAATATCAAGTGGCTATTGCTTCGTTAAAGAATAAAGCGACTTGGCATCACCCGTCCAGTAAAATTTCTGGTTTGAGCCATGACATTAATAGACACCAAACGAGGGTATGGCTCCGTATTATAATGTAGTACTTCTCAGCTGGTCCAAATGAGCCACTAGAGGCCATCAGTATCAGCTCTCTACTGCCGAAGACTTTTGCGTACAGCTGATGAGCCTCAAGGTTTTCTTCAAAGCCGATGTTTCCGAGGATTACATGCAGGCTGAGATAGGTACGTCGCAAACAGTTGGTAACTGTCAACTGATGTCGGAGATTTTACTAGTGAAATCGCCTGTTATTCGATGTGAAGTGTGCTCCAGAGAACTTCCAACAAAGTAAGAACACCTAGCTAGCTGGTTTAGCATGTGTTTATGCCTGGAAGATATCGTGATTGACGTTGTCACGGATAAATAACACCGGTCATATCTTGTTTAAGGGTTTAATGCCGTTAAAGAATGTCATTTCAATTCACGCTTGGACAGATGTTTCTCCATCGTAGAAGGCAGAAGACTGTACAATAATAGCCGGTCACATGAACCATCTAAATTAAGATGTTGTTCCAGATTGTAACCATAGTTTGAAACATTCTTTTCCCATAGTTGATGACTCCGTTCCCTCCGCAGTGTTACAGATATACTTGGATCGATCGAGCTGATCGGAGGCGATGCCTGGATGAACGGATTCTTTCACCACATACGTGGTGAAATCACTTTCTGCTACCCATCAATTTAAAGAACCCGTACCGGGAGATCTGTCTTTTAGTACAACCTTCGAACGTAACTGTCCTACAGGCCACTAACTTCTGTGGTAATCCTTTAACACAGGTAATGCGGCTCCGCTACATGCTGGAGAATGATCTGGTATCTTACTCATGTCAGATTGCATTACGCTGGCTAAATATACGCCAACTGCCACAAACTGGAGCAGTGTTCATGCATTACAATATTCGCCCTACTTTCCAAGGTCGAAAAGATCACTCTGACTTGCCACCGGTCAATCATGCTTCAAAGACGCAACAGCTTCTAAGTGTTCGACATCTCATTAACTTCATCATCGGACCGGGAAGCACAAAAGCAGGAGTAGTTAACTGGGTTATCTAAGGCCGCAAAAGATCTAGCAATCGTTCCCCTCAAAATCAAGTAATCAGGCGACATAATTTTCTGATTGATTGCATCCAGTTGAATTCTGAAATGTTCCCCACACGTATGCCGTCTGTTACAACCAGTTACTGTAGCATAATTTTGTCAACTGATAGTGTACAACTGAACCATGGTCCAACAGCTTCAAATTTATTCAGTTACTCTTCTGAAGTGTGCACTGCTCACTCAAACGCTGCCACTGATTCAAAAGTGGAATGCTTAAATCAAACTAAATAACCGCTTGTTTACTTGCTACTCTGATAAAAAAGGGAGAGCATGAACAGCAAATATAGTAATAACACACTCACAATATGTTACTGTTACATACATTTTAATTCAGCCCTTCTACTTACTCTGAAATAAGCCTACTTGTCAAGGAGCAAGGAAGAGGCTTGCAATCTTCATCACATGACCGGTCTCATGCACTCTTCTGTTAGTGCACCCACAGCTAGGCGCATGATGTTAAGCACTGATTTCGGGAAACGCAGCGAGATTATGATACGTGTTGCTCTCACTGTGTAGTTCGGGTTGTACAAACTGCACAAATAGTTAAACTTTATAGATTGATCAGTCTGCTCCTGCTAATTTCTCCCCAAAGATAACCACTCTACTGGAGAGCCCATATTTATCAGGTACCGTGAAACTTCTATAACCATCTAAGCCTCTAGACAGGTCAACACACACCTACGATCACGAACCACAGTTTCCGTTTATTCTACCTCCCAGAGGGTCACCTGCTCCTATCACCAAGAGTATGCCCTCGAAATCTCGAGGTCTAGTCTACCTGTGACTGTTAACATTATATGTGGACAGACGGTCAGAATTTTGTTATGGTATTTGTGGTACCGTTTCATCAGTTCCACATGATCAAATATGTCATTGTTTAAGTCGCACACCAGTGCTGGAATGCAGACAACACATGACCTCCAGCCTAACAAGCTACTTGTAATCCATAAGAATGCGTCGCTTAAGTCACATTGTATTTAACCACAACGATCAGTAATTCATGCCTGATAAAGGAGTGCTAACTTAAAGAACAGCAGAAGACAAGCAAAGATGAAGTCACTAGTCAGCTTTTACCCCATCAGAGGTATCGTAGCACACAAAGAAACGGTAGTTATTTGTCGACAACAAAACAACTAGCGAAAAAATCTCAGCGGGAAATTTTGTATGGTATTCAAACAGAAGACTGTACTGTACAAATAGGCATTAAGACAGTTTGATAACAGTGAGATGAAATTCCTGTTATGGTTTTTACACAGTTAGTGCATGGTTTTAGCCCTAGCAATCTTATATGGTCACTACTTTGAAGAAACACCTTTCGGTTGATTCCGCTATGAGCTCACCAGCGGGGGCCATTGCACTGATACAACCGAAGATGGTTGGGAACGAATATCCTCTTGGGAGGAACAACAAACTCTAAGATTTGGATGACGACTTACGTTTTTCATCTTCCCACATCCGTGAAATTTGTGCGGTCTGGATGCGCTGATGGTTGGCGAAAAAATCCGTGCCAAAAATTACGTCGAGAGGCTAAGACATTCATTCCGTTCGTCTACCTTCATGGTCTTCAAATACTTAATTTTATTTTTAAGTTGAACATCACCCACATTTAATCGCAGCCTTCACATTCAGATAGACTTTTCAGCCAACCTCTTTCTAGTGCTTCTTTTCGAAAGAGGCTGGCTGGAAAGTCTATCTGAATGTGAACGCTGCGATCAAGTGTGAGTGATGTTCAACTTGAAAATAAATCAAATCCTCGACTATTCATCAGTAACTTAATTTTGTGTTTAGGGGTGGGCGGAATGCTCTTCTCTTTTATACTTGTTTCGCGATTGCTTGTTGGACAAGCATGATTTTTTATTTTCACAAAAAATATATGTGAACACAGTTTGAACCGAAGTGGACTAAAAATATAACAGAATGCTCTGAAACCTGATGGCCAACTCAGTAAAATGTTCAGTCGTGATTTTATTGTCAGTAAAGGGGAAAAACGATTATATAGTTGTCCATCCTATGCACTCTGTCCGGTAAAATAACCATTATGCCAACATCTAAATTTTTAAGTACCTCGGGTAAAAGAATTCGGTGTCGCCAGTGAATTTCGAATTGGAAAGTCAAACGTCACACTCAGCGGCGTATCTCCCGGGTACATTTTGCTGTATATTATCTATTAAGTGTAGTGGCCATAGAAAAGGAAATTGTTAACCAAACATTCCAAATCGTACTAGCCAGTCCAAGTTCAGGTGCAACACGTTCAAATTACCGTAAACAAACCTGTTACAAAAGTAAGTGAACACTGACTTAGAGGACTTTCTGCGTGCAAGGTGGTGAACACTAATGCATAGGGAACCCCAAAAGAAAGTTTTTTTCAGCAGTTCACGTATGCTCACTGCAATACGGAAAGGAAAAGACGAATGTGTGAATATGAGTTTTCGGTCATTCATTGTCAGGACGGAACAGTGAGATAAGGAGTCAACAGTTGACGGTGGTTGAGGCACGGGGAGTCGGTCAGTCAGCAATGCTATCCTTGCTCACCTGGTAAAAAGTGGGCACTAAGTGAAAACTGATCAGGTCTTCCAAGTGGCCTATCACCTCTCAGGTAACCCGTCAAAAGTCGTCCGAATGAGAGCCCATTGTATTGCCGAGGCTGCCAGAAACGGACTGTTTGACGCTGTTCTATGCTACCAAAAGTGGTTTGTTCAGGCGCCGCGTCTACTCTGTTTTTTTTGTTACATAACGAATACAAAACGTTCCATGCATTTTGACTTGGGAGTGACAAACCAGCAAGGACTGTCTAACTCACATTTGACTGCGTCAAATCGTTACACACCAACTTGCTCCTGACCAGTACTAGGCTGTGCATATTGACCGGATGACGCAGTTAAGACGAACCATTTTCCATCCGTTACCTAGCGAATAACCGCAGTATTGGATCGTCCCCCTTGGTACGCGCTCAGTCGCTTGACCTCAAAAAACGAGAAATCAGAGGAGACGCGGTTACACTGTTTATTGGACGAGCGAGACAAAACTTAGGCCGCAGAAGATCCAGATTTATAGGATAAATGATTACCGTAGATGATCGACAGACACGAAGCGAATCAACTGAGACAGTCATATATGGCAGTCAGGGAATAAGAACAAATCACGTTACAGGGGGTACCAGTAGACAGCCGCGAGAAAATCCACTGACCAGACGGCGCACAGGCGTTCGACCGCACACCTGCAATCTAATTGGCTGAGTGAGAACATACAACTACCCAAGACCATAGCATCCGAGCTGGGCCGGTCGATCGATGTAGCGTGATGCGTCCTGGTTGTCTCGTTAGGCGATGCGCCCTTTAACACGCAAGCAGTAACAATTAGATGATTTTGTGCTCCCAAGTGTGTGTAGAACGACCTCTGTTATAAACCGTTTATCTCGACAAAATTTTAACCACGGTAAATTGAGTGCCATATGTATGATGTCTCGTCGGTGTGTATATCTTGATGTGTAACCGTGCTGCGCTGCGGTTCGTAAATTATGGGGGTAACCTATCCCAACTGATACACGTTTGACTTCTGCCTTGAGATAAATTAGAGTTTCATCATTTATTTAGTGGTCACCCTTTGTCAGAGTATGCCATCGACATTTTGACAGAGGCTCGTCGATTATCTTTTAGGTTCACTGCATAAACTAGTTTCTCCTAACTATACAGGTGTTCGTCACAAGCTGGACGCTATCACACTGCCTTTTTTCCCAGGTTGCATTTCCCAACTTCTGTAAAAATGTGTTGACAGGTTGAGTCGTCCCCTATGAGATTATAGCAACTCCCTGTCAACAGGCTTCACTGTGACTCCTTCTTTAATCTCCACGACGTGTTCATCTGGAGTTTGTTCTCGGTAGTACCGGACAGAGGACCAGAGGGCCTACGTCTTTTCCTCTCCTACCATTCATTTTCCTGGTAAATACTTCAGAGCCACAGGACGGTTGTTCAGTAGTCAACCTAACATTATTGCTTACTCTTAAGGTTGCAATTAAATATTTCGTTTAACTCCAGGTGTCCACTGGAGGACTAGCGACTCAATTAGACTGAACGAGTCGATTTACTATGACATTATTGCTATGTAGTGTATACACCTATTTTGACAGCTTTTTACTTATGTCCACATGTACACAACTGTGAAAGTCGAGACAAATGTAATTTGACCACATCGTCTGTGTGCAATCCTTCGGCGGTCGCCCAACCATCTCAGTTCTTGACAAGTAGGAAGGGATTTTGGACTTCATATCAGCTGAACATCACTCAAAACTGGTCGCAGCTGTCACACTGGTGTGGACTCTCCGGTCAGCCCTTTCGGAAAAAGGGCACTTAAACAACTCTCCCACTTGTTTGCTTGGTACTAGTTCGTCATTCAGTTTCTGGGTCAGGCACGTTCACACTACTATTTCACGTGCCTCATATCTCACTCAGCTCACCAAAATTCTCCTGGTAATGCTTCTGAGCGTTCTGTAATCCAGCTAACTAACTGCGTGATCGAAAAACCCATTGTTATATCTAGAGCTTTCTATCCTCAAGTTTTGAATGGTTTTATGTTCCAAGATAAAAGTTAAACTGAAGAGTGTGAACCTTGTTCTTTCATTAAATGCACCAACACGTCACGATCTACTTCCTTCGTTGCTTATATTCCTGGGTATCTCGCGTTTTCCAGCGCATATCACACATTTCCTAAATGTTTATTGGTCAAGAATATTTTGGTCAATGCACCGTTTTTGTCACTCTCAAACATGTGTACATTTCATCAAGTACGCGTGTGGGCCTGGAAGCTTAGACGTTGGACACAGCAGTATATACTTATCAGATTTCTAAATGGTGTACGCGATGTACAATTTAAATTCGGGACAGTTGGGGATAACAGTATGCGCGACTAAGGACAACCTTGCCGCACGCAGAAATTTGACAAAAGTTTCAACTGAATGTGGTCGTACAAGAATAGCACAGAAGGAGAGATTTTAACGTGGTTGACAAGTGTGTATCTTTTAAGTGGTTTCACTTTGCACCTGTTGCCCTGAGATCGGAAGAAACAAACTGTTATGATCAGTCGTCTGTTGTATACCTCGTAACAAGCGATAACCTCTCAGGGGATGGAAATCAACGTCCGCTATTTTTAACCCAAAACTGTGATCACTGGCACTAATATCTCATTCAGTTATGTTATAGTCAACCATACAGTGGTACAGACAGCTCTTTTGATACTAAATTTTGATGGGGAATCGGAATTACATTAATATGTTCACTCAGCTGAAGTCTTGTGTCTGAAATTATCCACTGTCATTCCGTTCAGTCGTAAATGGAATTCATGACAGCCGTCGGGCCTTATCCGATTTCTTAATAAAATTCTGTCACGTCTTTTTAATCTCTCTTAATTTTGCTAAGTCTTAGTAAGATACTGCATTCTGTCATATGTTAAATACCCCCACAGATCTAAAGACTTAGGAGTGGACACACGTTCGTCTTCCAAAAGCTACAGAATTGTCTGCCCTAGAGCCAAGCATTTCCATGTGTATGAGCATTACCGTGTCGACTGTCTGAAATTCCTATCTCAAACTGTGCAAGAAACGATCAGTCTATGGTCACACGGCAGATTCCACGATGTGACTATTTTCAGTCGTATGTATGCTAATCCACCAACATATATGACGCAACAGGTGCGCTCTTTTGAAATTAATTTTTAAAAAAGTACAGGAATTGTTTTATCAAAATGAAAAATAATTGTCACTCATCACTCTTTTCAAGTTCTGATTATAAATCTTCAATTCTGGTATCTTGACTGGACCGTCGGTCAATGTGTCTTGAAAATTTTGCTCTAGCTGTCACATGCCCAGCGGTAACAGTCTGCAATTACACACGTATATGAAATGGCTCAAAATCTTTAGCACACAATAGTCAGCGGTTGAATTATTCAAATCTGTTCTACAGCATAACTCTTACTGATTACACACAAACAATGAAGATCTGATCAACACTTTGCATGAACACTTCGTTCAGACGTAGTTAGTGTGTACAAATCAGACATATAGTACAATAGATTGCAAAGAATTCTAACTCCTCAGTACTATCTCTCTAATGATTTCCTGAGACTATAACCGCTGTGTGTAGTTCGTCTGGTTAAATTTTCTGGTGCCATAAGAGTTTTCAGGAAACCGTTCTACGAAACGTGTTCAAGTTTTTACTCACGAGCTCATAAAGCACATCCTGTTTTGATATAAAAATGTGGACCAATTGTTTATAAGCAAGTGGTGGTCGTCGACAATACAGTTACGATTCATGCGTATTATGCAGGTATGATACAGAGTTGGATTAACAAAATGGTTGTTTTCACATGTAAACAAAGTCATTCGTATATGATGGCAAAACCGTCTGTACAATCAGGGTATCCACTTGATTCTTTGGAGCACATTAAAATTTCAGAACGAGGTCATGACATCAACTATCTAAAATAATGGTTATTCTGACTGCCCAGTCAGCTTAAGCAGTGATACAGCGAATAGTAAGAACATTAACATGTGCGGAGAACGTAAAACTATCGGTCTGTATCCGCTACTTAGTACAACGTATAGTGAGCCGAGCCAACTGACCCAAGGAGTAAGATACTAAGGCAACGTGTTTGAAAACTGTACAACGCGTCATAATCCAGCAGTATACGACAGATCGTTCGTCATACACACGTTTCTGTTTAGTTAAAGAATTTTTTCGTCAGTTTTCCATAAGGCTTACTGTCAATACTACAATAGAGGTGCTGTGGTTCCTTGAATTTACTACACTGGGACACTTTAAGTGTGAATCCAAACATAAAAGTTTACTACAAGGTCCCGTTCAATGGTGCTTTAGCCCTCGGAACAGAGGCAAACGGTTGCATTCAGCAGGAGACTAGCAGTGCGCGGTGTCTGAAACCGAAGAAGGCCGGTGAACTTGTGTCAACACAAGTGGTTTCCGTAATACCCCTCCAGGTGTCCATTCCAATGTCTTGTGTTTTACCCGACCCGAGAGAAAAAGACCATATGAAAGCGAACACAATGAGAATCCGCCCACTTCTTTTCACCAAGTCAGGTCACAAACTTGTTCGCGATCAACCGAAACCTAATTGGTATATCTTATTAAACGCCGTTTTGGCTTGAAAGAATCCTAGTCATTTTGGGTTGACAATTTGTATCATCTGTAGGTATTCATGTTTTACTCGACCAGTTATGGTCAATGCTAATAGGACCCGTAGTAGATGGGGTTGCCTTGGTAGAATCCAGAGTATCGGTTTGGATCACCTTCAGATTACCAGTCTCTGAAGCGTCCAATTAAGGATGAAATCGATCGGGGTATTGGTGTAGAACTAAAACATGTGCGGCACAACCATTGTACACGTCCACAGTCTACGGGTGATTGTGCCCAACTATATCAATTAAGAAATAATGAGTTAAATATCAACCATTTGCGCCGGCTATAGACGCAGCGCGGTTTAAGCAACCAGTATCTTTATGTAGAGTAATTGTTCACAACAGCAGACTATGCTAGAATCTCAGGTCCGTTATTGGTGAACACTGCTTAAGGACAATCACACATGTCAGAAGTAGCAGAGCGATATTAACTGACTTCAACATGTATCATAAAGTGTGCCTTCACCGAGTTGAGTAAGTTTTCAGGAATACCTCGCGAAAGCGAAAACAGGTATGGTCGTTGACGTACATACAACGCTTACCTAGCGTCTGTGTGCACGCAGTCTGAAACATCTTAAGCAAACCTACTGTGATGACATACATTAGTAACCACAAATGTTTTTTATTATGGCAAATGAAGCATGTAACTTCCAGATGCCTGAGAAATCGCTAGAGGGGGTTATCGACGGCAACCAACAGGACATTTATTGTCGCTTTTTTGAGATAATTGGGAAAGGTCAACGTAACTCACCGGTAACTATATTTGTGCATCTAGGTCTGAATATTTAGTCAGGTGGAGGGCCAAAGTAATGGTGTACTGCTCATTATGATTGTTACGCAGTTAAGCAAGTGGAAGTCAGATCCCTGCCTAGAAATGGATGTGAGCTCTCGCCGTGCTCTAATCAGCAGGCTAAACGTTAGTATGTTATGTTTCTGTTCGGGGAAGGCTAGTCGAAAACTTCTTTACGAATACAATCAAATGTCCAACCTGTCCAGATCCAACATGTCCACGAACGGTTATCATGAGATAATTGACAACACAATAAGTCCACAGTTCGTGGAACGTTTGCTCTCTGTCCAAAGCTCCTTTGGAATGTATATACCCTGTAAACTCAAACGAGGGTTACACTGATAGTGCTGGAGACTGAGGTGTGTGAACCTCTTCTACAAATGAGAACTCGGTGTGTGGTGAATCATATCAAAGTAGTGCAATGTCACAACAGAACAAGTGCCTGAGAGGTTTAATTTATGAGTGACGTTTAACTGTTTTGACCAGTCCTAACAGTCGCCTGTCTAATGAGCATAAACGTTAGCTGGAACCCTAAGTTCTTTCAATTCAGTCAATAATTAACGATAAAACACATAACACAATATGTTATCATTTTATGTATCAGCTGATGAACATTGTTAATTAATACTCTTCGTCCGGCCCTGTGTATTCACAAACCGACTTAAGCAATTTGCTAGCCGTGAATCTGGTGGTAATCATTGTTCTTGCTATTCGCATAACCTATATGTTCTCATATTTTATGTTCGTGACCGAAAAGAATCATCGAAATTTCAGCATCTCACGGTCTTTCGTGGTTACCGGCAAAAGTTACCGTCAGTTACATATGAAAACAAGTGATTTATCCCCACGATAAATCTTACCGTCATGAGCTCATCTCCTTGCACTTCGTACTGAACGATGGTGTTCAGGTCAGCGTGTCTTTGTACCTTCGTCATTTTTGACTCAGATTCTTTTGTAAAGGTAGACTAAAAGTATAAATAGAACATTTCTATCACAATTCGGAAGATGTTTTTAAACCACAAATTAATCGGGAAATTTTATATTGGGGAAATTAAAAAGTAGACCAACCGTGACTACGCGACCATCTGCAGTGAATTCAGTAAATTCTTCGTCAAATTTGGCTTGCTCAACTACTGTATTGCAGTCGGTGATAGATGCAACCTCCAGTTCTCTGACGCTAACCATTCGAATGATCACACGTGGACGAGCAACGGTGGCCATTTTGCGAAGACCCTCATTAACTTCTGTGGTCGATCACAATTTGTCATTCTCGATTCAAACACTCACACTTCCAACTTACTCAGGGTTTTTAGTAATTCGTCCAGATTTTCTGCCCAAATAAATCGCCAACAGCCAACGAAGTGTGACATTGTTGTTAGTCGTTGTGATCTTTAATTTTCAGATCACAGTGGTCTGTGATTTTGTGGCTATAGGATGAAAATTTCACGTTTCCCCAGTGCTTGAAAAAATCGTGAACGTATAGTTTTATTTATAGTCATATGGAATGACCCAGGGTCGCCCAGACGGTTCATTGGTACACCCACACGCAAACATGCACACATGGACGCAAACAGCCATACAACATAGCTTCCGGTTTGGTTCAAAGGTGATATTTTAAATTTCGTCGTTTGTGTGTTTGTTTAATAGTTTGTTTACAAAGTCGATTGATCCACTATGTTAAATGTTGTAACTAGGGTCAAGCGCTTGATGTCGGGTACTAGAATTTTGGTTAAGGATCTTTTCAGTTGAGATCGTGACCTAACTTGGTTCATTTAAACAGCCCATCTCAGTTAAAACAAATCAGCAACGTAAAAGAGATAACTGTTTAGTCCACGTTCGATTTTTTATGATGAACCTTTTAAGCGCCCGTAAACAGTTATTTTACAGATGCCGTCAATTCTATCAAGTAGAACCGACCCAAAAAGTTCATGTGAGCGCTTTTTGTTAAAATTAACGGGACAGTTACTGTGTCTTCAACCATAGCAATTGGAAATCACGGTCACTCACAAGCAAAAGATTTTCGGTGCTATAATTCAGTCGCCCTTAATGCACGTTCACCGACGCTATGGGTATTACGGTTCCCCCGAGAGAACGCGGTCGAAGCTCAACCCACGTTTGTGATAGGGATATACACCATTGATGGGATCCTTCAAGATGGGAACCTAAGTCTAATGCTTCCTTTCGGAAGATGTTTGTTGCAATGTCAATGCGAATGTGGTGGCGGCGATCCGATGCGAGTGTTGCACAATTCAACTCAGTCAACCCCCGGAGTACGCATCAGTAACATTCACTTCGGTTAATCAGTATGAGTACTTCTCACATGTGGTCGATCGACTAGTTTGTACCATAGCTTTAGTAATGACGACCGGCGAAGGTTCAAGCTTTATGCTCCACCTGCATAGAAAACAACTCAAACATTCACTTTACTCTGGACGAACTCTTACTCAGAATCCACCTTCAAATGGACATAAGAAAAACCATCTTGGTAGAAAAGCTTTCTACATTTTATGCTATGATGACTTGCTCTGCAAAATAAGGCTACTTCCTAGTTGGATTCCGAAAGCTAACCTTCCCCTTGTCGGATTGTTTACGAGGTCGTTATTTCCGTTAAAGCTGTGGGACGGTCGTTTGTTTGCATGTTATTCATGACCACTCCCAAATTTTCTGTCTTCGGTGTACTCACAGTTAAACCAACCCAGGACTTAGTAAGCTAAGTTCAACTGAGTATGGTGGTCAAAATAGTGCGTGCATTCAGTTTTGCGAGAGAAATTTTATTGTCCCCGGTGTACCAGGGAATAGGGACTCTCTACTTGCCAAATTTTTCTGTTAATCTTATTTCTGAGACATATTGATCGATATCAGCCTGTGAGCCAGACGGTCGTTTGTGCACCAACGACTTCAGAGTCACTTTTAACAACAGGTAGGATCAAAGTTAACATAAAATAACAACCTTTTGCCATCTCCGCCACTCAAAGAGGATTTCAAGCGGGTTATTCAAACGTTGACTCTACACATGAGACTGCCCTGGATCATTGTGTAAAACACCAAAGGCACTATCTGGTAGATTAGAACTTAGGTTTTTGCTCGTAGCTCCTCGCTGTTTAATTACTCCACACGTAAGCCTGGTTACACCTGAAGCCAGCAATCGCTCCTAATCTATCGGTCAAATTTGATTATGCTTCGGATCAATGCAAACCAGCGAAAGGAACAGCCTGTCCAAACATGGCAAGCCTTCTTCCAGCTGAACTGCAAACCACACCAGCAACTCAGCAATTTCATATTTGAAATCAATTAACCCCCAGCTCGATGGAATTCACCAAATGATCCAGCTGGCCGACTACCCAAACAGTAGCTCTCATACGGTATTAATCACATTCCACGAAGACCAGTGTCGAGCGTTAACTCTCTACAACTGGTTATTATTTTGACCTTACGGATCTCTGGAGTATTATTAGGTAGGCTATCGAACCACTGGGTATATGAGACCTTAGCAAAACAAGTCTTAGAAAACGGGTCGATAACTATCAGTATAGTTCTAATCTTTGACGGTCTCTTTGAAGTGGTCTCCAGCAAAATAACTACGACACTGAACATAAGCGACTTCCGAGATCGAAAATTTTAGTTGACCTAGTATCCTATGTTGCCTCATTTGTGGACATGTATGGGATCATTTCGATAACGATTAGATGACTACGGTCAGAAGTGAACCTCCAAATCCAATAAAAATAGTCACCAACTATACTGCGGCTTCATCGGCCATTCTACGGTCTACGAGTCTTCAAGATAACACCGGCAATGAACCATTTAAAAATGAACCAATTAGTCATCAACATATCAACTCAACTAGAAATACTTAAAAATAACTTTGCCAGTTGTATTAGCCAAAGTATCATTTCTTTCAATGTCAGTATTACAACATATCATGAAAATGCAGCTCTCTTTTTCACAACACTATTACATAAGAATGTCAACAACTTTCTTGTGTTGACCTACTCCATAACACTGCTTATTGTGGCGCATTCCAGTGTAGTAAGAATCAACTTAATACTTTCCGCTATGATGTAACCTCTTTGAATATCCACAGTGACTACCAAGCCATCGTCGCGACGGACGCCTAACCGAATTCCGATTGCTGCATCAGGAACTGACTGTAATACGTCATTCACTGTTGCACACAGAGAGAGTGAATTTGAAGGATTAGTCCGATTAAAAGTTTTTCCTTTCGAGAGGAAGAATCGTGCCATCGTTCATATCAGGTTAGAACGGATCAACCGATGATATCTATCCATATTGTTTGTTATGCAAGAGTACGATTTGGAGATAAGAGTTGGCCTAGTCAGTTACCGCGTTCTAACCACATCGGCCGTCAATATCGAGTGAACAAAAAATCACTTTTATGAACACTTATCTTAACAGCCCACTCGATGTATACCTTTCGAGTTAGTGTGAAATGACAATTGCTAAAACTGTACATATTCAGGTTCTAGCTTAATTCAAACAAGTGCACTGAGTGTGATTCATGATAAAGCTTTGTGTCACAGTTGTTTGACTACATCAATACTTATGCTACTTATTAAATGAAGTTAGTTAGCTGAATTGCTGTCAGTGAAGGTTGGTAGAAAATTAGCTGATCGATCTCTACAAAGCGTCGCATAATTTAATTTGGTATCCATGATCCTGTTGCTATGACGCAGTCGCAGTAAACTGCAAAAGTACTACTGGCAATTTTGAAGACTCCCACGTGTGCTACTGCAATTGTAACGCATTTGGAGCTTGATAGTAAAACATCAAATATATGCGGTTACTGTCACATCATTTTGAACATACGCTTGTTGAAGAGAACCTGTGGGACAGAGAAGCTTTGAGATATCTTCCACCAATTTGTCGGCTGGAAATACTTTTTGATAGTTCGTTTTAAGGGTGCGGGTCTGAAACTGCTTATCATAATTGCATCCAGTTTGCTAACCGTTCGTTTGGAATCTTCAAGTACAATCTTGGACTTGCGTTAGCAGGACAGTTACCATGTCTTTTGTCGAGACGATCGGGCAATCTGAACACTATTCACACAAGTTTGCGGTTGAACGTTTAATTATGGTTGATCCGTCCCGTTTAGTGTGAGATTACTGGCGTCGTAATTAATATGTTAGACCCGCAAACAAGAGGGTCGGGATGCAAACCCTAGCTCAGTGAAGAATGTGCTCAGATGATGAGCTCGAATGAGAACAAAACTAAAGTCTAGTGCTTCATTATGAAGTGAGCCGGTCCGAAGGTCTATCGGGACGCAACGACTGTGATGTTATGGAGGTAGTGTTCAATATAGAATAATTTTTCGCCGCTTTGACTACATACATCCTCAGTAGTTTTTTAAGACTTGATGATCCCATTCACTGGTAATTTATTACGACATGATTACTGTGCATTTTTTTATCACACGTACTTTTGATGGGAGATGGATGGAGTCAATAGAAATACGGTGGTTAAAATGCCCCTGTTAATTTCAAGAAATGTATTAATGAACAACAGATTCCTCTTATCCCAGATATCTGGTTGGTGACATCGGGTTTTAACCTAGTTAGAAAGAATTTCCACTTCGGTCCGGTGCTTAAAAGCCAAAGGTGATTAATGAATTACGTTTGTGCACAGGTTCGCTTCAACGCTACTTCCACTCGATCTCAAATCTTGCTCGGAAAGCAGAGGTTTTTCTGATCATATCACGCAGAGGTGTGTGGAGTGTCGCACGTGAGATTACATTTTGGTTCATTTATCAAACTTTCTCGCCAGTGATGAGTGAAATTCTTTTGAGTTCCCACCTACTCTCATTAAATATGTGTCTGGTATAGACGTAGGTGCTGTATCAGAGTAAGATAACCACATGGGTTTGCGCACTGAATTAATTCATAGTCCAAAAGAGCATATCTATTCTCATGTGCAAATGGAAATGCTTGATGTTTATCTGGATGTGAACCGTCACCACAAATAACGCCAGACTTCGCGTTTTACGATTAGAACTGATCATAAGGAAACAAAACTTCTTTATCATCCCAATAAATTACTTATCAAATCTTCACTAGCCATGGTTTTACGATAAAGTAGTACCGTCCTAGCACATTCTCAAGATACCCAACATAGATTTTTGCAGACGATAGAACACGTTCACTACCTCTCTAGTTGCACTGGAAATGCTGATTGCTTCTTAGTTCAGTCATTATCTGTGAGTCCTGTAAGTCTGACATCCGATATCGGAAAATAGTTTCAGTTTTTAACTTTGGCTATACTTATTAAATGAAATACAACTCTGAAACACAGTTTTCCAGTACCATACTAGTTGTAAACAACTTAAAATAACTCCCGACAGCATTTTACGTTTTAGTGATATGATTGTTGCATCTTCTATACTTCACAAAGTAATTTTGTATCAGTTTCATTCTGGTCATCTTGGTACGGAAAAATTGTAGCCATTAGCCTATTTGGCATTTTTCCGGCCAAAGACTGATGTCGATATCGTTAGAACTGTAAGCTATGTGTCAGTTGTATACGAACTGTTATTCCAGGTCATCCAAGTGAAATCCGTGGCGGATGTTTGTGAAGATTGGCAGAGTGCACAGGTGAATTTTTATGATTCAATCCTGAACAACTACTGTACTCATATATTACCCGGTTTCTATTCATCTTTACTAAATGTTTGTCTTACTAAGTCACCACGCGCTGATTTTATAGTTAGTGAATTTCGAAATACTATTGTCAAAGAAACAGCGACTTTGGAATGGGTTATCCTTAACATCCGTATTTTATTTCGAAAAAGGTGAGGTGTTGGTTAGGTGTTTTGTGTTGCTGACATGTGCTGACTATATCAAGGTAACTGCAATCGAATGAAGCAATCGAGAAGTTCGTAAATACGTTGAAAAGTGCTACAAAATTTTTCAGCGCATCTTATTTCGCTGAGTATGACAAAAATCTTTATAATTCTTTTATATAATGCATGATTACTGCTCACATGACAACCACAGAAAGTCCAGCTAAGCTATTCAAACAATGCAGTTGAAGAACCATCGTGCATAGTCTTGAATCCGTTAAACACGTTTTTCATTGTGGCATTAAAATCTGACTTTCATGTGTTATAGTGCTGTGTGACTTTGTGCCCGAATTCGCGAATGTTCGATCTAGGTGGTAATTGTGTTCCTCACAGATTTACTGAGCAAAATGCATATGATCCACTTAAAAGGAGGGTTTCAGGTAGTGATACTTAAAATTCCGTTTCTGAGCCTGCTTCATATTTAAAGTTAGTTACTAAAGAAGTACCCGCAACAGTGGCAATGCAAACAAGAATCTATCAGGTTTTGAAGAGGTAACATCATCGTTTGAACGGCCAGACTTTAGCTTAAACGAGAGCAGATATAGTGATTATGAATCATAACCGGACAATGTGTGATTGTTGAGTCACTAGATTATTAGTAATGTTGTAAAGAACACTGACCGCATCACAACATCGTTGGTTCAGTTGTGCTGTTCTTGCTCTTGTTCATTTTGGAAACAAGTACCTGAATTGAAATGTGTACGTTTGCGACCACTGTTGAACATTTCAGTCTACTGTTGTCAGGCTCGGCCGGCGGTCTTTGGATGCAATTTTCATGTTTGTCGCCATAGTTCATATGTTACAGGTTCAAAATTTTGAATTCCAATCAACTAAAACACTCTGTTTCTCGTCAAAAAGTAACAAACGATAATCAATACTATCAAGGTAACAGAATGATTCACTACAATGTTCAGTTAACCAAAATAAAAATCATTTTTGGTGAGCGTTCACATTTTTCATCTTCTATACGGACTGTGACCGATAGGTCTGTTTTACATAACTCGGCATCTCGACATCGATGACCGTTTGCAAAAATAAGAGAGAACGTTTTGAGGTGGTTTGACAGCAAACAGATATTCTGGAAATGACCCGTCGATCCCGTTCTTATACATGTGGTCATTGTAACTAATAAGTGGACTTTGCCGTTTAACAGCATCTATGATTGTGTTTTACATCATCCTGGCTTCCTTGGTTCACTTTGCATGCAAATACTACTGCGTGGAAACTATCACTGAGCGTGAACTGAATAAAGTTGCGCTCAATACTGCGCATTTCAACCTACCATTGCAGAATATCAAACTGACATGTCTTCTGAACCTGCCTAAGGAAACTACCACACCGAAGCTGACGCATATCGAAAATTAAAGCTCTAATTTATTTTCACATATCCTGGAAACTAGTTGCGGTTCTTGTTTTCGATCGCAAGCTCTAATCACTCTGTAGAATCCTAGTACACCAAAATAATCGGTTGTCGCTTAAGATCTCAGTTTTCTTACAGTTGCGATAGAATTCCCGACAGAAGGACAGACACAGGTTTAAAGTGAGGAATGGTTGTGCACTTTCCCAAGTGGCCGATGGGTGTAAGGCTGTAACAAACAACGGCCAAAAGGTGTGCAAAGCTAACACTTACTCTATTCATCTCGTCAAGGTAACATGTCATGTTCCCTGTCCCGTCAACTAGTTCTACGCGTTTCTGCGTAAAACAAATACCAAAAATCTGGCGGTTTTCCAATCGGTGCTAGAAAATATACTCACCCATCCCTGAATGTGCATGGAATGTTGTCACAGATAGTGTGTTTATCTTTGAATGGCTAACACTTCTGCCTTTAGTACAACGTCCAACTGAAACGTTTCCAGCCGTTTATGTTGCTGCTACCCCCATGTTCCACACATTCTGTTGTTTCACACTTTTACCTGAAAAAAGAAAACGCAGTTTTTCCGTTACTGATGAGCCAACAGCAATCGTTCAGATGCACCAGTAAACTTACAGCGCCTAGTCGAAACAGGTTCGGTATTCTGAGTGTTTCATTCATCCAGAGTTGTTTGACATGTTTCACACGCAATGTCTGGTACGTTATCGACTGCGGAATTTGTCCCGGTATTTTTGATCTACACGTAAAAAGACTATTCTAAGTACAACCTTCCACTGTCAATTTGCTGAGTGCAACGCACAAGTGAACTTTATTATCCATTGTGATTTCACGTAGACACTAAAACTCTCAGTTTTCATCACACTTATAAATATGAGTACACATTTAATGAAGGTTTCTTAATTTAGTATCTGACATGTTCTCAACCTCACCTGAAGTTAACTTTTCTAACGAACTCATTCTCCGTTAGGTGGTAGCCACCTTGGAAGGTTGTTTTTGGTTGTTCAATTTTGGAAGCTACTTCTGTTAGACTGTTTTACTATCTGGTCAACTGACTATCACGGTAAAGGAAAGCACTTTAATTTATTCATTGTTAAGAATATCGCATACGAATTTTATTTGCTTTGGCGACATTTTATCAAACTTCTGGATTTAAAAGATTGTCTGATGCAGCCAAACCTTTGGATCGCGTATGCTGTAGTTTTCGATCGTGTGTCAATAAGTGAAAACTCGCACGCTGCCTGGGGTAGTTCGAAAATTATTGTGGAGCTCCCGGTTTGTTCCAATTGTTACAAAGAATATGTTAAACTTCGGTTCTGTATTCACTGATGCTGCCAAATTTCGTTCGCCAGGCACTGTTCAGATATCTGGAGGTTTAATTTTGTTCCCAGCTACTTTCAAACATTGTGTGAATCGAGCAACTACTTATCAATGTTTAATTTATCTCAACAAGAAAGCTGCAATACATTTTTTTGTGATGTTCAACCGGAGTTTAACAAAATTCCTCACTACTCCTCATCAGTCCAGATCATTCTCGTTGTATCTTCCTTTGTAGTCCGACTGTTCACCGTTTGTAGCTGTGCGACCTTTAAGTGGTCGAACACTTCCTACTCACCAATGAACCTTGATGCAACTGGTTGCGTTTCCTTAATTTCTAACATCCGACCTTGTCTATTTTAGCCAGTTCATTGGTGAGTTTGTGTTAATTCATGTCTGCATGTAAGTCTCCTCGCACACTTAGATCGTACTGGCTCATATCATACCCCGTCAAATGTGTTCATTGCCGCGGTTGGTGAATAGCAGACTCTCAAATGACCATTTTATGTGGCAGGAAATTTAGTGACTGCGCTCCTTCGTTTCGGTTATTCATTAACAGTTAATCTTTTGTTTTCTTAAATTTTGAACCCGCGTTCCATTCAGTGTAGGCTTCTCTTGCAAAGTAACTTGATCATTCGAAATGCGCGTGATCGAATTTCCTTTCTGTGGACGATAATTCTGATATTCCCAAAGCTTGTTGTTCACTAAAGAATAGTCAGTCTTACTGCTGGACATTTGTTAATCTGAAGCCTAGGGTTCACTCACACTTTATAGCATTGCTGTTGTGTACTTTCACGCACTTGACCATGTTTACTCAATTCGCTGATCTCAGGATTTTTAAATTTAGTTGGTTCAGTAAGGCAGTTTGTTGCTTTTTTCTCCCCCTAAGCACCTTGTTGATAGCGAACCCGTCTGCACGACCGTCTTTCCTGGAATGAAGTCGGTTACTTAGCGGCTCAGTGACTGAGCGGAAGCTCACGGAATTTTGAAAGCAACTATTCAGGTTATAGTGTTCTGTCTGAAGTTACTAGTAGGTTAAATGTCACTGAACTGATTAGTTGAATTCCTGGATTAACACACCATAAAATACAAGGTATGAGACAGTGGACCACAGAAGAACACGGGAGAAGTGTACAAAACTTGCTGTAGTCTTCTACAGACCAAAAACACGCGAGACGATTTGTTCTTCTCACCAATAATGTCCCTGTTAGGAACACCAACACACTCTACATGATTTGTGAAACGAATTAGGCGCTTTATCACTGAATCGCAACTTTCAAGTTTGGCAGTTTCTAAACAATTTAGAGAGCCTGAAAAAATTAGGACGATGGAATATTGACTTCGTTTGATGTTAGTGAGTTGTCCACATCAATTAACCATACCTTTACCAAGGAAATATTTCAGCGATCGCTGAGAAAGAAATCCAGAACATATAAACTATTGAAACTCAGTGGAACTATGTCAATGACGTAAGAAAAAATTGATCTCTAAACACACGAAGAACTGAAGGAAAATCCAATAGAATTTGGTTTTACTAATAAGTAGTGTCGCAGATTTATGAATTTAGATGAGACCCAAATGTGAAAAGTCAGGGCTTCGGCTGGATTCGAACCAGCGACAGACACAGCATGCCTCAACGCGGCAAGCGCTCTACCAGCTGAGCTACGAAGCCCATGGGTTCATACAAAGACTGGAGAAAATCTCATTACCGAATATCGGACAAAAACTCTGGATATGATATATCAGCAACACATTCGTAATGCACCAATGCTCGAAACTACAACACGCAAACTTGCGAGTTAGTAGAATTTTTGGCCACATCGTACTTGCTATAAAAGCCATAAATTACACCATGCTGTCCTGCCCATTTGTACTAGTCAACACAAAACGGATCAAAACGTACTAGACCGAAGACATACAGAGCACCTGCTCAACTTCAATCCGAACTGCAACAATGGAAATTGTGCCGGAACCTTGTATAAAAGTTCAGAACTACATTATTACGGCGAAGATCAATGAGTCGGCGGAAGCTCTTCATCGACTACTGCTTGGCAAGTGACACCCACTAAATTTCACCCGACTGAATCTACTACGTAGACAAAGCAATCAAAACTCTAAGGACTACTCAGTGAACGGATGATTTTACTATTTATCGTAGGCATACTGAGCAGTGCAAACAAACCAGCAACAACCATCCAAG
Organism: Paragonimus westermani; assembly: GCA_008508345.1. Lineage (NCBI taxonomy): Eukaryota > Metazoa > Platyhelminthes > Trematoda > Plagiorchiida > Troglotrematidae > Paragonimus > Paragonimus westermani. The sequence goes on along the minus strand of QNGE01001946.1, from coordinate 50,979 downwards.
GAATACTACCATAACTATAAAACCAAAACCGTTCAGAATTCACCTCAAAGTTATCATGAAAGCGCACCCACCCTCCTAACTGTTGACAACGTTTGATAGGTGACTCTAACTCATTCCAAACAAAACCTTACCCCAATCCACTATCCCTTACTATCTCCAGACCGAAAGAGTTATTCACTGCGTCAGCTAATGCACACGATAACGGAATTATGAGGGTTCCCACATAACCATCATGGACAGTTGAGTACACCATTTAGGTACTGATGGGGGTATTCGACCATGATGACAATGCTCAATCAGCGTCTGGACGCTAGAAAAATGCAAGACCCAAGTGATAACAACAACCTTCCATGGTGAAGTGAGTCGCGAGCTTATAACCTGGTTGATATAGGCGCAGAATCCACGCGGGCAACCAGCACGGCAGGCAGTTTGATCACAGAGATAGAACTCTTTCATCGGCTTGTCCGATGGCGGAAGCAACGAGATACCTGATGAATTTTCACGATCGATACAAGAAAGTGAGTCGCTGAATGAAGACCCATAAATGAGCCAGGTACTTAATACCAATAGAGATATATTGGTTCATCTGCAACAGGATGCACACATACTCAAGATATCTGAACAATTAATGGCTAAACTGAACCTGAGATGTTGTCTGCAAACTTGAGGGAGTTGCTTTACTCTTGTGATTGACTGCATCAAAAAAGTTTTCTTCAGTGGATGACGCCGAGTAGAACTAGCTACGACCAATAAATCTGCATTTATTCCAGTTGCACATTCTTGTGTTCATTCAGAGAGACAGTACTTTTCTCATCTTTTACGATAATTGGTATTTTTGCCCACTACGCAGTAAGATGTAGCCGATCTCATTTGCAACTGCCAATGAGGTCGAGGACAGTGTATTGTTCATATTGTGACAGACGTCTGCTTCGCGGACAGCAAAGTTCAGACTGCAGCTTTATAAATTTTACAAGAGAGCACATCTAGACTACAGACTCCGGAGCTCAGATACTGCAATTATCAGTAAACACTTGAAAAAGTCCGAGAGTCAATGAAAAACTGATGGGAGAAAGGTGGAGTGACGAATATGGAAAGGGGATAGGGAAACTAAATGAATTTTCTTTTGTGTACAGACTTAGACACCTGGGGGCGGAAATCCTTGAATCTGTAGACAGTGCCTTTCCCGTTAAGGTAAGATCTTTGTTTGAAATGCGTACAAATCCATACCACTGTTTTCTTGGTTAATTGCTGGGTACGGAACACGTTGTTATGTCTAATAAAGTAAATTTCTTCACGCATTGGATAAACAATAGTTGGCAAATGTTTCCACAAGAGCAGAAGTAGGCAGGTGTGGCTAATTTGTTAAGGTAGGAAAGGCCCTAATGTGAAAGCTGTGGACTCCAACTGGGTCGATTCTCATGACTGAAACAGCACACACAAATGCTAAACCGATTTACTAGATTGGTTTCCAAGCCACACCGAACGAAAGTAATATCTTCTAAATATATGTTGAACATTGTATTTTCTCTAACGTTAGCAAGTGGATTCGTTTACTTTCGTTTTCTTCCTTGTAGTATCCTTTCTATTGGTCCAAATTAGGTGAATTTTTCTCCTCTCTTTCCCCATCTCATTTTCTAGGTTGTTAAGTGTTTGAAGTCGTAAGCTCAACTGATGAAAATACGTCAGACATTCACTACTCCTATGTTAGATGCTTTAATGGGAAACCAAAACTTCAGTGCATCGACAGAATTCATTAACTCATACAGTCCAGATGGTACTGATGGTATTGATTCCTTAGTATATTTTCTTAGTAACCTCCACATTTATACAGGGAGAAGTACAATTTTCTTCTTTTAATGACACAAAGCTCATCGCCACTAGATGCTCAACGGTCCAACAACCTCAAAGATGTTTTGTATTAGGCAATTCGTCCTGAAAACTGAGCCGAGCTGAATGGATTGTTTCACGTATAATACGGCCAATCAGGTTCAAAAATTTGTCATGATAGTATTCAAACTTTCAAACCCTAATTGATGTTTTGAGTCAATAATTCCGGTGGCGCAAGTTTTGCTTATTCAGCGCAGTGATACAGGTAGCATGAATCACCAAAACGATGAACACAACCACATATTCACACACAGTCATTCTCAAGTAAACCAGTTGCTAATGGAAAGTTTCTCTATAGAAAAATCTATTTCCACATATATTTTCCTCTCGTATCTCTATAACTAAATATATGTATCTAGTTAGGTACGTGTGAACAGTAAATTCTTGTCCGCCATCTCAATCGTCTTCCTCCCTTCTCAAACAGTGTTCTGAACGCAATAAACTGCTCGATCTTTTCCCGGCTCACTACTGATAGGCATGCTTTCAGCACTGAGATCGACACAACTGGCCTGCATTCTATTCTTATCGGAATATCGTAGTATTCACTTAGACAGCTTCCGTAAGCCTGACACTAAACTTTCTTAGTTCTGATCGAACGTAATAAGTAACGACCTTCCACCGGCTGAATGAAGTCTCCTCCACTTTCAAAGGAATTTTCTCTACCCGCATCCACTTGCAACTAGACTACGAATTTAACCCACGAAACAGGTTCGAACACATTGCGGCCGATTTTATCTCGACTATCTTCAATGCAGTTGTCAGGTTCAGTTCCACCAGTCTCCGGGCTTCTGATTATTCAAGTACGCTCATCCGTGAGCCTCAAAGTAAGTCAATTATCTGGTCAGCTGGCAGATGGTGGACCCACCCAAACATCATACCGGATGACAAGTTCTTTGGTACGCTGTATTAAAGAAAACTGGACCACTATAAACAATGCTAACACCACTGCCTAGCCTCCAGTTTTGTCGATGAAAATTCTCTGATTGAACGACTATCTCTTTTCAACAATCTTTTTAAATGGGGGTGATATGATGTTGTGAGTAGTTTCTCGCCTTGTATGTCTTCTAAACTGTTCCAAAACTCCTCAACTTCGATGACTTTCAGCAATGTCAGTGACCAGTACACCAATTTTAGGCTCGAGACCCGAATCATTCTGATCTAGTCAAGCTGCCTGTTCTTATATCCATCTCGTATCTGTTACTCTGAGACTCAATCACTAAAAAATGGGTGTAGCTTCGACTTAGAAATGGTGTCACCGACAGGGTAATATATGAGTCGGCAAGGTTTTAAATAAATAAATAGTACAACAACGCTTCAAAACGGTCCTTAAAGAAGTAGTCAGCAGCCACAAACGGGAGGCTTATTCCGTGATTAACAACCCAGTAAAAGGGGTAACGTAAAAGCATTGAGGAACAGAGTTCTTCCGGAGTAGGGGTTCCAAGGACAGTTCTGTAAGAGGAAACAACACAAAGAAGCATGTGCAAAAGGCCCAGTGAACCATGCATGCGGCTTACACAAAAGAAAACCAGAACGGTGTCAACAATACAGCAGCATGCTCTTTTACACAATTCAAATTCAGTCCGTGCACGCCTGCTGAATCCAACTACGCGCTGCGCAACTTCCTGTTCCTGGTGTTACTAACCTTCCACAAGCCGGCTAGTGTTCACGTTACCAAGGCAAACAGAGGGCCTGAGAACCCTCCGCCATTTACTTGAAACTTCTTCGCATTCGATTTTATCCTGAACCATTTTTACTCACTCTTGACACCTTTATTTTTGTCCCGGAACCTCTATTTTTGTCCTCAGTCGGGACCTCTTCTTCGGAGATTGCACGAGCGGCCGACTTTGCAACACAAAATAGAGAGACTGATTAGCCGCGGTTTAAAAACGATGCGACGCACGTCTCCTTAGTTTTGGTTTCACTTTGCATTATAAAGCTTCTTGTCGTGAACATGCGCGTCACTTTCAGCTAACAAAACAAAGAACTGTCCAACAAGGTATATGACGAAAACAAAGTTAGCAAGAAATAGGTCGGAACAGATTGGTTTGAATTCAGGTCGACACAACTGATTGGTCATATGTCGCAGGTCACTAGCCACGTCAGTAACTGCGAGTTATCTATAGAATACGTCTTTCCTCAGACCAGCTCTCTTCGTCAACGGTCTTACATAGATGCATAATGGCATTTGAAAAGACCTTTTGTCTAGGCAGGATAAGGTCGGTTTAATCACCCCCACCCCCCCAATTTTGCAGAACCCCTCATTTGTGGACACCTTGTGACGATTGGTGAAAATTAAATTAGACGACATCCAGCTATCCGCATCATCCTTCAGATCTATTGTATTATGCCCACTGTGCTGAGCAGACTGCGAATCGTGAGGGTTTTGCCAGAATCCCCACGGTGTGACACGTGCGTATATATGGTGTCACTTTTGGGGAAGACTAACCAACTGATGGACACATATTAGTTGTTAGATCAATTTGTAGTGCACTGGGGTCACCGGCAATCTCGATTTTGAAGATATCAGCGTACTGAAGAGCGTTGCTGAAAGTACCATACCACAGGACTTGGTCTAAACAAAATTCACGAAGGGCTGAGCACGAGTTCTTGACTAAACCCAGGAAAACTGAGGATGAAGATGAAAGGTTTGATACGGTTCTAACTCCACGGTTTTTAACATCAGCCTAAGAGGTAACTGAGCAATGACTCTCCTTTTGATTGTCATTTGCTTTAATTTTGTGCCCTAGAGGACCATGTGGGACATAGTAAAAAGTTTTGATAAGGCCATTGTCCTCCCTTAGAATATTCATGAAAAGTATTTTCGTCACACATTATCAGCCATGAAAAAGGCCCAGTAGGACAAAGGAACATAGATCATTCCCTAAAGATTGTCAGAGAATGCCACTTTTCATTGAGCGTCCTACTACCTTGCACAGGATAATCATAACATTGATTAGCCAGGAAGTATGGATCACGCCGTGAAAGTAAGTGTTACTGTAGTTTTTCTCATACACTAAGAAGAGTGCCTGTCCGGAGTGTGCGTCTGAAAAGAACGTGTTGGGGTTCTGCCAGACTGGCAACAGCTTTCCTGAGGATCCTGTAGTGGAACTTTCCGTGGCAGACTGTACCGTAACAACTGACCTTGAATAACAGGTTCCGAATGTCTTTCGGAGAAAAATCAGCCATAAGTTTTGGGTGTTGAAAGCCCCACAGAAATGAGCCGTGATACCATGTCGGAGATGTAACACTGATGACTACAAATTAGTACCTTCGAGTACCTCTGTAAAACGCCAGTGAACTTGGCGTGTAGAATTATGTGATCCACGGTATGAAAAATTCTGCTATGGATACAATGTAGCGGTTCTTATAACAGCTGGTAAAAGCAGACCCTTTGCGTTCACTGACCAAAGTTAGTCAGTTTTAATGGCTAGGGTTGACTGGAAGCAATACTGATTCAGGTAGCTATTGCTGTTCAGAACCTGACATTATCGACAGGCCAGAACACACTGTTTGATATCACATTTTATTCCCTGAAGTATGTTTTCTGTCTTGGCATTTTGTGAGATCTTTGTTATCTCGTGTTAACCAGATGTTAACTGTTTATTATGAGTGTCTCTCCCAACTGTGACGGTAATCCCAGCAGGCTCAGTCAGTCCTGTTTTTGGTGAATCATGGTTCAAGCACTGTTCAACTGCAATTGTGAACATTTACTTCGGAATTCTCTGGTTCCAAGATGTACATGGTCTTTTTCGTAGCCTGTTCTTGGATCCGACGTTCGATAGTTACTTTCCAGATCGCTACGTCTGTTGTTAAATCGGTGCTGATGATTTAAGATAATCCACTCGTGAACTCACGATCGGTACAGAGTTCGTAATGACTGTCCATTACACGTTACAAAAAGCAAAATAACTCCACACTCAGTACCGAGTTTTCACAAAAACCAAACATGTCTTAACAAACTAAACGTTCAGCGTTACACTGAACATAGGGTGACAGACTCACTACACATAAATCAACAATCTCACGTTCGTCTTCTTGCCCTGCTTTTATTCTCTCAGGTCATGTTCCACTTCATTGCTGCTAGCTTTAACAATGCCCATAAGTTATTTTTGTACTTATTCCGAACAAACGGAGAACTGTAAGCTCATACGCGTACATCCGCAAGACTGAATAACCAAGCTTACAACTAGGGTCCTGAAATAATTGTATCCACTCCAATGGTTTACGTTTGGTGTTTAAGTGAACGTCTTCTCAGTAAATATTCCTCTCCTTCATTTCAAGGCCCGTACTGTGGCAAGACAATCTTTTAACCGTACAAAGATACGTGCGCTTCATCGGCGTTAAACGGTAACTGATGTCTCTAATAACATTTCTTTTATGCTTTACTGTGGCCCTCACCTTCGTGCTGCTTGCATCTAACGTCACAGTAAAACTCTGTCTGACCACTGGGAACTTCTGAGTCAGATGTCTTTTCCTCGTCGGTTGTTGGATTATCGTAAAGGCTGATTTGTTCTCTTTAATCAGTATAACTGGCCATTCTTTTTCAGTGGTTTGACAAAGAGGTTGACGGTTTCACTGATAATTTCTACGAAGCGGTTGTAAAACTCAAATCGACCGAAACACGGCCTTATCATACCTCTAAAAGTGCATACAGGAGACAATGTGACTTTAATCAGCTTCTCGGCTAGCGTTTCATCCTCTCCCTGGCTGAATTTATGACCGAGTATTACCCTGGTGGTTGTTCCAGTAATGGCTTTGGACAACCGGCCACTGAGCAGGCTTGTTCAGCTCCCACCATAGAGCCAAAACTTGCACTGTGTGCTGTGCCTCCATGACACTGTAGGTAAAGATATTATCCCCATTGACGACAATTTTAGATAATGGGTTATGGACTTTCACTATCGGTCGTTTAAAAGTAAGTGAGGCACCCGACAGCTAAAACAGGACACTTTGGAACCAGCACTAGAACAATGGGTCCTCTTGATCCGATTCATCAATACGGTGTATAAACAAAAGTGGCAGTCTGTTAACGTTCCGTTTATTCTCGTCTTTCGTATGCATAAAGCAATCGATTTCATAAAACCAGTTGCCTGTCAACAAGAATAACAAATGAACGTGACGCATTCTAATGAAATCAGGTCAATTCCACAACAAGGTCACTGTCTCACCGCATTTTGCGCCCAAAGATTTGGTAAACACTGCGTGATCAGCACTAGTTCCGATAATGTTCAACGTTTTGGTTTCCGATTAGGTACCAACATCGTGAACGGTAACACTAGGTCAATCAAGTCACCTGGATCCGAGAGCTTTTCCACAAAAGATTGAGCTGTGTTTCAGTTTATCATCTGAGTTAGTGGCTGCTGATTACTCACGTTTGGCAACTATTTGTGGGTGTGCTTGTCGTTAACTCACGTCTAACTTTTTTGTCACCGCAATTACAATATTGCAGGTGACAAACAACAATCGGTAGTCAGTAGCATGATACAAATCGCTATCGAGACGAAAATGACCAGTGTTCGCAGCCGTTAGATTCGTCCTAATCACTGGTCACATAATTGATCCAGGTATTTTAGGATCCCAATTTGTCTTCCTAGTCCAAGATCCTTGGGATTTAGCGAATTAGTTGCAGCCGGTCGACTGAAGCCAGCTTCGTTTGTTCGGATAAACTTGTTCGTGAACCTGATCCCACCCTGAATTTCGTGATCTTTACTAACCCATTGATTCACTGTCCACTAAGCACCCCTGACTGTTTGATATGAACAAACCGATCTATATTATTATAAATCCGGTACTGATGGGTGAGCAAAAGATAGTTGGAGCTGCTACTCCCTGTGACCCAGTTGTTTTGCCCAAAATTCCGAGCGGAACCAAATGTTTTAAACAACACTACTCACCGCATCAGCTACATAGACCTGCAGTAACCATTGATCGCGTGGCTTCTTTAATAGTCACACCTGCAGCCATTTTTCTTGCTTGTCCGCTCTGCGTGCATGATTCTGTGTACGTGTGCCGTAGGAAGCGACCAACTGCACGTTTATCACCTTAATCTGTGTTTCGTTCCTTATCTCCCAAGTGGTCATTTGAGAAATCTCTCGACGCCATTTCAACACTAGAAATCTTACGCACATCAGACATGTACACTGGTTGGTCGGATTTCGAAGTGCCCTTTTCATCCCAAGAAAATCAGTTCTGATTTTCCCCCATTTCCATTACAGCAAATTGTAACAAAATCTTCTATGGTTTAAAACCGGAAAATTTTTCTGATAACCTTGCAAACGATGAATTGATCCGATGTCACTTTTGAATAAAGTTATGTTTATCATTCTAACCTGTCTGTTGGTACTGCATTCACTAATTCCCTTTTATCCCTAAGGTTCTTTACAAATGAGTTTTCACATTCGTTCTGTTGTGTCAAATAGAGCAGTCGCGATGCCTACATCGACTACACTCACTTGAGTGTGTCTCAGTGGTACATTGTGAAATGTGCATTATTATCATGACTGCTAACTTTTCTCTGAGCTTTAGCACCTTAATAAAAGAAAGCCACCTTTACAAAATTGCCTGTTGGATTACAGTATGTCTTCCAGCAATCCAAGAATCTACCGGCTGCTGTCTGAGTTATGGACGCAGTCAGTTGGTGTACATTACACTATCGGACGGTAGTGCAGTGAACAACTTTGGATGCGCTGTAACTAAACATAACCAGCTAATCTACTCGCACCACATAAGTTTCAGTTTCGCATAAAACTGCTCTCCTGCCCCATCGACAACGTCTACAATGTTACCCTTTGATCGTTTTAAAAAAACACTCAGACTCCAGGCTTACAGGTGCAAGATTGTCCTTCATTTCGTGTCAAGAAACATCCTCATTTGCTCCAAAAGTGTGAAGTTTCTTTCACCTCATCCATGCAGCTCATTGGTCGATGCACAAGGAGATGAAATTCAACAGTAGTCGTCCCACTGCTGACAGTCTAATTTTCTCTGCCCGCAGTTTGCCGCTATTTTGCCATTTTGTGTGACATTCTGCGGCCATACCATGTTTCGCAGTTCTACAGTTGCTTCAAACCTCTTATTGCAGTGGTCAGTTTTGTATTTGTGGGCGGTTTCCAAATGAGTGCGTGCTGTAGAGCGTGAGTGACAATAATCCCAAGAGCCTATTTGCACATCTGGCGGAACTGAGATGTGCTCAATGCACCACTGTTGGGTTCAAATGCGATGAACAGTGGGTCTATCAAAGCTAGCCCTTAAACTCCTCTCAACCCGCAATTCCAGTAACTACTCTACAGCTCTAACAGCAGACAGCTAGTCTTAGTAATACTGAGCCAGTAAGTCTTTCTCTTATCAACTGGTCTCAGATTGTGCAATCTAAAGCAGACGGAACAATGGCCAATCTTGCACGAACATCAGCATCGTTGAATGCCGATATCCGCTACAGTTCAGAGATACCATTCCAGCCTAACAGTCAACGTATGGAACTAGCAGTAGCCGAATCGTCTACGCCTTTGGTGACTATACGGCTACAACTACAGGTCAGGTCAAACAGCGTATGATCCTAAATGTGACTACCGCGGCTGCGATGGCACATATGATTCCTCTCAACAGTAGGTGTTGTGCCGTCCGCTTAGAAGGTTCTTATAAGTCCAGCCCTAGACTCAAAGTCATCAGAAGCTTTTTCATGAAGTTTGTTTATGCTGCAGTTGACTGCACTGACGTCAGTATCAAGCACGGAATTCAGTGGGGTTTAGCTGCTCTAATTCCGTCGAAAAATTGGCCTGACATTGCAAATCTAATGGGAGATAATAACGCCCACTTCGGTCGCCCAGGTAAGGTCGAGTATCGTTTACTTAGCATATTTGGGATGACATTAAAACGATCGGATAAGGATTAGCAGTGGTAGTAACTGCACGCAGAGGATGAAGCATTTTTTACCAGCAAAACTTTTGGACGTCCTGCTCGTCGACAGTGAACTCAACGCCCATTTATTCTGAATCACACCCGGGCTCCGTCTCAAACCGCCGATCTTGTTGAAGCACATACTTTAGTTTTGGTATGAAACGACCTCACCGACAGCAGCGGCTGGCTGTTGGGGAACTGGTTATACAGTCGGCAAAGCATAAACACCAAACTAGCCTAGAAGGCAAGCATAGTAGTTCTCACCCCGAAGTTCCCAATAATTGCTGGACCCAAATCCCCAAGAATATTAATGATGCATGTTTTGTGGCAAGCGACACAGTGGTTCGTGATGGGACCAACAGTAGACGTTGGATAAATCCCATAGTTGTTAGATGTTAGACACGACATTTCCGTGGCGGTTCATACAACACGTTCAGGAAGGGTATCCGTAGGAGACATAGTCTGATCGCCGATCGTGAGACCCGGCTAATAGGGAAGGTTAAAGAAATGGAAACCGCTTTTGCTTCAGCTAACATCAGCAGACTCTTTAAACTCATGCATGCTACTGGTCCAAGGCGACCGTCTGTCAGTGAAACAATCAGTTAGGCGGGTGGCACGTTCATCCGCAATAAACCCGGAAGGTTAGAAGGTTGGCAAGAATAGTTTAAGGGTCAATTTAGTTGACCTCCTGCTTTTGCTGTGCTACCGCCACAAGCCTGTAATGTCTCACTCTGGTCGGTGGACTTAGAACCACCCACTGAGACTGGAGTCCGCAGTTGCATTTCAGCTGGTGACGCAGGTGAGCTCGTGCCAGAACTTTTCAGATGGTTGGGATGTGCTTGTAGATGCCTTGACTCGGTTGCTTCAACTTGTGTAGGCGACGGAGTCTATTCTTCCTTGCTGGGTTTACTGGGCAGTAGTTCCCACATTCAAGAAAGAGATCTGAGGTCCGTGTACATTCCGTAGAAGAACTTGCCTGACCCTAGTCATTACTTGGGTTTGGGAATTCACTGCATTGTCCTGATTCGCTTCAGCTCGGGGGGAAGGGGTGGTCAGATATTCGGAGAAAACATGCGACGTTTTGCCTGGTTGAGGATGTATTGCTCGAATTTTCACTTTTCATCAAAATCTGTATACCGCCGACGAACAATTGCCGTATTTCTCTACTATATAGACACGTTTACATCAGCAACGTTTAAATACCGAACTTACTGAAGAAGTATATGAACAAACTGTCGGCGCTTCATCTCATATGACAGCTGAGGTCAGAGTTTACGGTGAACTGACCGATGGTTTCGGCACAAGGAGTGGCGTGCGCCGTGGCTGTTCACTTCCAAAGTCTCTATTCACTTTTGTTGCGGGAGAATTAACGGGAGACTCTGTGGCATTCACAAGGTGCCGGCGAGGCCCTTCTACCTGGTGGAAGACTGATTGAATTTGATCATGCTAACGACTAGCCGGCTGTTGTTTGACATTTTTCAAGCGGCACGGACAAGGCTAAAAGCTGTTTTGCGCTCTGCTAAACACTTCAGAAGGCGATTTGTAGCTTCAATGTTCAAAGTGCTTTGGTAAGACTGCTGTGGTCACGCAAATTTGACGTTTTATAACGATGTCACGGCGGTTGTTGACTGGTTTATTTAATTGGAAAGCCCCGTCAGTTGCAGCGGATGTGTAGGGAATGAAATGAAAGCGTGTGTTTCTAAGGCTGCGGCAGCACTGGCTAACCGGACACACCTCCAGTGGCGGACAGGCACGTTGTAGAGTCCGATACTTTCATGCTCTCTTGTTACACACTACTTTTCTCACATACGTCCAATGTACATAAAACCTACTTGTCTTTCGTCTGAGTTAATACACACTTCGTCCTCGGGCGCTTCGTCTTTTGCTTTCACGCGGTCGTTGTTATCATGAGCTAACGGTGGCAACATCCTCTCAGCACACTTGGGGGAAATGAGTTCGTCAGAATTTCTTTGGTAATAAACGTAAACCTTCTCCCAGCATACAACAGAATCAATTTGGTGAAATTTATCGTGGTCAGTTGCTGCGAGTCATCGTACTTGCCTTGTAACACTCGTGAACCATTCCTTTGTCCTACTACAACCTCTCTTAAACTTGATGGTCGCGTACATAACACGACGGTGAAAGTTGTTTTGCTTTGCGGCTGCGAAACTCGTTTTCTCTGGATAGACGTCGTCTTCCGGTATCTGATGATCGATGTCTGCGTTCGGACGTTCTTGGTAGGCGATATCAACAGGAGAACAACGAAGAGATTAGTAGGCGTATAACGTGATGTGCGAGATGGACAGGTGATGACCTGGCGAAGTGAAATGAAGTCGTTCACCAAGGGTTTAGCCGTTGTATGTCGTGTTTATCTTCCGGGCTAGAGACCCCGTAATTCACAAAGTCGGTGGCTGGGTGCGTTGAGAAAATCACACGTCAAGTGCGCAACGTGGAAATTGTCGCCTAGCTAACGTGACTCAATTATTCGCTTCCCTTTATCAGGAATTGTACAAAGATTTGTTCGGACCTTCTATCAGATCCATCCCTAAAATGAACGGACAACCTTGCGCATAATACATACTGAAGGCTGCAAGTTGATTCAAGGTTTTATGACATGGATGAACAAAATAAACGGAGGGTTTGAAAACTTTACATTTCTTAAAAGTTTCAACCCTACAAACTTGAACTTATCCACAAACGTCCGTGAGAACATTTATTTCTCATGAGTGCATCATCAACAACCCTGAGTATCCGAAATGGGAATTGTTCAACATAGTGACTATAGTGTACCTCGGAGATTACCCACTAAACGTCTAGAATCAGTGAGTGGCTTACTGTACCTCCGACACTTCCTCCCACCACAATCTGTTCTTACTGGAACGGTGATCCTAGCCATTTTACTGAAGACGACAACGTGGAATAATTGAAACAGTAGATTGACGAGTACCTAATGAATACGCATGGCATGTACATCAAACTGACGGAAGCCGCTCAGTAAGTTTACCACATTCCAAAAGCTGGTTCTCCGCTGTTCTTCATCTCTTAGCCAACAGATTAGGATCTGTGGCATTCTTGGTAAACCGAGCTTATTACAGTGAAGCAACCCGATGCAGACAATATGAAGGTGAAACCCGTACTTAACGATCGTTGAAACATCAACGATGCGCTCGAAGAAATTTTCTTATATATTCAGTCCTTCTGACAACATCAGTTGCGCATATTTATGAATGAACTACGTTAATTTTGGGATGCCATAGGAAAATATTCCCATGACCACCAGTGTTGGGAGGCAAAAAATCTGAACAAATTAATAGTCATTAGTGTGATTCCGATACGCACCAATTTATTAGTTGATCCGAATAAATCTATGAGACTTCAGCGTGACTACAAAGAAGAATGTTATCCACAAAAGAGTATCCTCCTTTTGGCACAACCCAATCGTCTTTGTTAATCGTTTTCGCTCCGTGTAATTTTCGTCTCCGTTGCTTATGCCTGTCGTGCTATCATACTTACCGCAGTTACAAGCATACGTGTTTAGCACCACGGGAGAAACTGAACCACGGTGTTGTAGTCGTTGAGGTCTCACTGCATTAAAAAAATCTCCACGTGATGCCCTATCAGTAGTTGAAATGTGCTGCTTTTATATGGTAATTAAGAATATGCGATAGTAGTTGGAGGTGTACTTATCTCAAACCCAGAGCTAGTTTCTTATGCAGGATTAATAACTCGGCACGTTAGTCAACGCAGTCGTAACGTAATCAGTATTTGTATAACGTAAATATTCATGCAGTAAATCAACGGTGGAACACAATTTTTGGTTGTGAATTGCAATCGCAGCAATCTATTTGATGGCTTCAATCACATTTTCTAAATATCCTTGCCAGTTGGTTACGTTTGCCAACTTTTATCACAAGGCTGTGTCTGTAAATAGAGATGTCTGCAAAATGGCCAACGAAAATCTGTTCGAACAGTATTACCAATGGAATAGTCCGTTTCAGTCAACGAGAACCGATGCGTCGGGATCTAAAGCCGATTTTTCCAGCAACCCTGGTTATCACATCCGGGACCAGAGTATTCTCAAAAAAGTTCAAGGGCACAAACCACCCGAGTCCCACACATTTCGACAAAAAGAATACCAGAGTTCCGCAGTAGTGTGCGAACGTTGCTTCTGACGCCGAGGCGTTCGCCAACACGTGACGTTTCTCCTGATGAAAGTGATAACTTCAGAGTGGTTAAGTACGTTGTAAACGTCGTTCGTTACAGGCCTTCTTTGGGTGTGACAAACCTAGAACTCCAGTTTATTCTGGACGGTTTATTATGAGCAAATGCAGAGAAGTTCACAATGTAACTCTTAGTTTGAAAGCTAGATGAGTTATTCGTTCCTGAATCGTTCGTAACTGGTTTACACGGACTACGAAGCAAACCAGAAGAAATCAAGTTAGGTTTCATACTTATCGCAATAACCACTTGATGTGTAGGGTTACGGCATACTGCGGGGACTCTCCCAAAAGACTTCACTCCAGAAGACAACCAATAGCGCAGTACTCTACACACTGCCATCACTGAGGAATACGTAACTGTACAGCCAGCAAGAGTACTGCGCGTAGCGCGCGGGACAAGAAAAACGAGGGATTTTCAGTTGGCGGAAAGAGGGTAAACAAACGTGCCTCGACCAGAATTGTCAAATGTTACAGCATTTGGAAATGTCACATGAGTCTATCAGGGCAGTTGCCTTGTAAATGCCGTGATCTGACAGGTGAAGACTGAAGGGCTCCTGAAAGCTAGTTGTCGATCCCGGACGTCTAGGGGTTGTTCGAACAACGCTTAGTCTTCTCTCAACGTCTATCGATATGCTCGATCCAGGATAGTCGCGTCTGTAAGCAACGAGTGTCTATAAATTCTGAGCTCGTCGAGCAACCGAATCGGACCCAAAAGGGAAGTCGGTCGTATTGGTGAGTTTTTTAATAATAAGGTGCTAAGGTTCAAAAACAATATGACAAACCAAATAGATGGAGATAACAACAATCTTCGATGTTGAATTCACCAAAGATACAAGTTCTGAGGTTAACGGTTCACGTAAATATGATCAAATGCAACAGTCACGCAATGACGAGGCGATCAAGTGCAAATGAAACCAAGGTACATGTAAACAAAGGTCCAGCAAAGGAAAATAAGGAAGAAAAACTACGCGGAAGCAAGTTTCTACAAGCAAACGGTATCGAGATTTAACAATACATCAGGATTAACATTCCCAGAAGAAGTGGTTTGTCACGCGCGTAACTTGAGTGGTAGTGTCAGACTGTAAGAAAGGCTCGTAATCAGTATAAAGAATTCCGAATTAATGAGACAAACCGATGAGAAGGGAATTGACAGGGCAGGCAGCGTGGTCAGCAACGTTCTATTAGCACATAACAATGATCAAACATTCACGTAAGCAGCTATTTCAACACTAATATATTTTTTTGTGTTGCGCCACTGATCCCATGTAATGTTTCAAGTAGTGCGAAATATAAACATTTCCAGACATCTCCGTTTCCAGTTACGTTTTGTGCCGCTTTTTATACCATCCGCAATTGTTTCCCAACGCAACTAATTTCATTTTTTTTTACCAGTCGGGCGGAGATTGCTTACGACACGTACATAAGGAACATCCTGTGGCTGATGTCGCAAATGCGTTCTATCGAACGTTTTCTCTCTGACTTTCCATTCAAACCCTTCATGATCCCAACAACAGTTATATAATAATGTGTAATATATATATAATATATCATAATAGTAGCAATAATAATAATGGTAATATTACCAGTGTCTCAAACCATCTGTGAGACCTGCTCAGATGAGCAGGATTATTGCACAGATTAAACTGAATGTTTAGCAAGCCACTTTTACGGACGTTTAGCAAAACGTTTTGTGGTTGCTGCGCCTGAGGATACCCTTCGCCCTGGCGTTTTTATAGTTGTTTCCCACACTTCTTTTGCTGGGTGTTCATGTTTTAGGGGATGCGAGATCTCGTTGAATTATATACCGTATGACGGTGCCGTTTTCAACGGTAATCTACCGTGCACAACTGCAAGTGTGCGTATGCCCATTTTGGTGGCTTGCAATGCGCATGACCGTCCCGGTTACACCTACCGATCCACATTTATCCAGGGATTCTGTAGTAGTTTGGAATACGTAATTGTGGTCGAAGACGTGATTAACTCAAAACCACAGCTGTTTTCTACGCAGTAGTAATAACTCAGTACGTTAGCCAAATTGATCGTAACGTAGTCAGTATTCCGCACGACGTAATTATTCACGCAGTAAAACAACAATCGAACACAATGTTCGGTTAGGAATCACAGTCACTACAGTTTCCATTTTCATCACTTGCGTATGCTTACTGTCATTGTTTCAGTTGCATACAATTCAACAGTAGGTACATACAGCCAAATGTGTTTTTCTCCATAGGTGTGTCAATGAACATATTAGGGCCGAAGTGGCAGTCAAGACAGCACTCCTGATCAACACAACGTACAATTATGGTCACTTCGCCAAGGTAGCGGAGCTACCCAGCACCAGCGCACATGAATAACCGCATGTCAGTGACAGTGTCCTGGGAGAAGTGAGCCGCTTATGACAACCACCTTGGCAACAGCCAGTAGTCAAGAGGTCTCTTAAACGTCTCGAGAATGACCGCTCTATCGAGCCCGTCGGCATCCTATTCTAGGTTCAGCAGGCGTGGATTGCAGAATATTATCGAGCTGAATGTGTTAGAAAGTACTCGTCGCAACTATCCAGTAAGTGGTAAAAATTGCCTATGAACTGCTGTTAAAAGGTGGAAGAGCGGAAAATTTGGGTGAGCGAAAGGTTTAGGGATATTTTACGGATTTTAAGTGACTGCTACCTCTCGTAACGTACCGGATGTGTTTCGACCACCATACAGATAGGATGGCTTCGTTTGTGCCTGAAAGGGCGACTCCCAGTAGGAAAGTTGAACTGTAGGCATTGTGCCTTCGCATGCCCTCAGCCGGGGCATTGTTTTCAAGCGAGAGTATCATACTCAAAAAGATGCACAGCACCTGAACCGACCACACCTGATGGTAAAGTGCTGCGAGAAAAATCAGAAGAATGGCAGTTAGTCTTCCGAAACCCCCTCGCAAACAGTCTAAACACACGCTGCAAACAGACGCTAGCGTTCTCTCCAATGCGCAGAACGAAGCCAGAATCACGTCAGTACTTGAGGCGTGCGATCCACACACCCCCACTAGTTACAAAACAATCAGCCTCTACTAACATCCTACGCAGAGTAGTGGAAAGCTTGCTAAAATGTGCCATCTTCAAACACTCCCTGGCGAGTAAGCTTTTTTACTGAGGCAATATGGCTCCCTGGATAGTCTGGCGGGGAAAAACGAAAACTGTTTCATTCCGGACGCCATCTTCTTTGGCTTGGCCAAAGTATTCGACTGTGACCCACGAGGGCCTCTGAGGCATAAGCCAGATAATTGGGGCGCCAAAGGGGAGATTCTTTGTTGAATTACCTCCCTTCCAGATAACAGAATTTGTGGAGTTAAACCCAGGTCAGACTCCTCATCTCTCTTCCTGACCCTCACGGAAGTTCCTCAAGAGTCAATGTTAGGTTCTCCTCCGTTTTTCTGTTGCAACAACCAACTTCCCAGCAATATCTCTAACAGAGCTTTCATCCCTGTTGAGGACCTACAATCTAGAATACTGGTGATCCCTGTGTATTGCAGATCTTGACACGATTAAGCGGTGGTTGGACGACTGCAATCCTCCCTCGAACAACAGTAAGTGTGTACACATTTGGTGAGGATTCTGGCAATGTCTTGGTGCTTCACAGTGTATTTAGCACAGCCGGTATCACGGAAATCGATCTGAAGGATGACCCAGACATCCGGGTGTCATCAAGCTTGTTCTTCGCGTGTCACCACGAGATGGCCGTTAACATGCGATTCTCAATAACTTAAATGAAAAAGAGATCTTCCCCACCCAGACGAGAAAGCGTTTTAAAGATAATTAGGGGCTTGTATAATTTTTCCGTATAAGCATGCCAGTCAAATAATGTATTTCAGCTTGAAGAAGGAAATACTCGTTGTTGAGCGTATTCAGTGCGCAGCTACCGAGTTGATCACTGACCTACAACATGTGGCTTGTAAGTCGCGCCTTAAAATTCTTG
Source organism: Paragonimus westermani (assembly GCA_008508345.1). Lineage (NCBI taxonomy): Eukaryota > Metazoa > Platyhelminthes > Trematoda > Plagiorchiida > Troglotrematidae > Paragonimus > Paragonimus westermani. Next base: position 33,023 of record QNGE01001946.1, on the reverse strand, counting down.
ATTTTTACCCACCTGGCTGTACGGTGACTTGGTTATCACATGCTTTTTCTTCACTATGGAAGCTGCTGAACAGTTCTTCGTCTTAATAGCTGACGGTGGCGAAAGGGGTAAGGGTAAGAAGCTTTAAATTCTTCTGCTAACTTCCCTTGACAACAATTCTCTTCTTGGATGGTTGTCATTCGCTAAAACGGCTTTCCTTCAAAGGTCGTTGACTGCTCTCCAAAGAATTGTCCTGAACGTGGTTAGGCCCCATTTCATCAAAACATTACTGAATTCGTAAACTCACTATGTTCTTCGTACTTGCTGTAATCCCCAGGAGCGGCCATGCACCCCGTATCAGTATATCCACAGATCAACGAACCCCCATGAATATTGAAAAAGATAGGCCGAATGAAATTGGATGACCTGGGACTCCAGCTTCGAACCCGTGTAATAATCATTGAAACCCCAATAACCCGACCACGGCTGAACACACGGTACCAAACTGAGCGGTGTAAAACAGATCAGGTGTCAAAACACAACCGTCTCGACTTCGTATCCTAAAATGTTAGGAAAAGATCGTGTTCAGAGTGGCCTTCACTTGCTGGTCGGTTTGCTACGGGTTCTTTTTTTGAATTGGGATGGAGAAACAACATTTTGCCACAAGTCGCCCACGTGAAGCAAAATTTTCGCGGCAAAAGAATCTGGATGCAGTTCAACTTTTGTGGCAGTTCTAAATCCATCGGGTAACCCGTCAACCCCCGGGCTCTTCTACCTGATTCTTCCTGTATGTCTGCCTCGGTTTTCAAGTCGAAGTACCACAGGAAGAAGATATCTGCTTTTTAATTCCAACAGAAACCTACTAGTATCCAATTTCAGCTGCAGTAGTCAGCAAGATTCCAATCTAATGCTAGTCTATCGCCAAACCACACGAGATCTGGGCTTCTCTGTTCACAAGTTCTCTGGTCACCACTTTCACTGTGTCATCCTCACCGAAGGAACAAACCACTGCAGTTTTTCCCCCGTTCCATTGAGGAGTTTCTCACTGTGGCCTTTTTCTGTATTACTGTTTAGTGCCCAGTAACAAGGTCAGGATACTTGTTTTTGTTCGCTTGTTGAGAAGAACCCATAAGCACTCCCGTTTATTCCCCGGTGTGTGGCTCCGAGAAACCGCGGATCTTAGGTGGCCACCAAAGGACGGAGTGTAACGACTAGCGATAATGTGGCTCCTCTAAAGATCCGAGCTGCAACCGTGCTCCCTTGCTTTTCTGCTCCGTACGCATGATTTTACGTACGTCTGCTGTAGGAGGCCGATGCAAGCTCACTACCATTTTCTTCAATCACGCAACTACTCTCACCTGCCGAACGCCCACCATTTTTCTAACGACCCACCTAAAGTCCTATTCATCAAGGTCGTTTAAACTGGGTCCATTCGGGCGTTGTTTCAAGCACCTGAAGGTTCTGTGCACTTTTCGCTTGGCGCATTTTTGAACGCGCCGAGTGCGTTGGAGTCACCACACGTATCTTTTCTTTCTTCTGTTGGTTGCAGCAGTCGGTCCAAGACTAGGCTTGAGCGTTTTCGAACATTACTGGTAATGTACGGTCTGTTTCTAAACTCGACCGCACTTTTGTCGTTCGGCGCCCTTTGGGACTGCGCTTTGATTTCTCTTCAGGAAATGTTAAAGTAGTTACTTGTCTGGATGGGGATTTGTATGTGTTTACAGAAAGCTGATGACCACGTTACCTGTCCTTATTTATCCCCTTCTCGTTGGTTCGTCTTCTTACATTGTAGTTCTTCTTGAAAATGATCATCAGCTTTTCTTTCAAAGACTGAAATGATCACGCAAATCACGTACCTGACAAATCATTTCTTCTGCCAATGTTAATATTGATATGTTACAAAATCTTCACATAGTTTACCTGTAAACTCTTGTTCCCACTTAGTTTTTCTCCTGTACTTTTTATTGTCACACCTTTGATTATATGTTCCCCGGTTTCATTTGCGTCTGATCGCTTCGCCATTACGCGACTGTTACATCTGGTCACACAAACATGAACCGTTCATCTCTGAACTTGTATATCTGGTGGATTCAATATCAAGGTTTGTTGTTATCTCCATCGATTTAGTTTATCATACTTCTCTTAAACAGCAGCATCATATGAATTAAAAACATAGCCAATATGACTGTCTTTCCTTTTGGATCCGAATCGGCTGCTCGACAGCCACAGAATTTATGGACGCTTGTTGCTCACACACACCACTATCCTGGATCCAGCTTATCGATAGACGTTGCGAATAGACTAAGCATTGCTCGAACAACCACCAGAAATCCAGTGTCCTCAGGAAAGGCGTTTTAAAATATAAATGCACAAGGGTCAAACATAAACCCATTTGCCCGCTACAAGAGACAGTCTGTACGTTAAACATACCAAACTTGCAATCACTAACCAACAGGAATTATGCTGCCATGTTTGCTAAACATGGACTCAATGGGCATCCGTACCGCCAACCACAGTTATCAGACACTGACACATGACATCATTGAATGTCTCATTTTTGTGTCCAGCAGGTGTATAGTAGGATTATATCTACTCCTGATCAAAGAATGCCAGATGAACTGTGCAAGTAACATTTCAAGTTCCAAAATAATAACCCAAGAGGTGCAGATCGTGAACCCCGACTGTCAACTATGATCAGAAGTGGGTGCCGTAACAATATTGGAAGAATGCTCCACGTCAGAAGAGTCCAACGGCTTCCGCGGTCTAAGTCGGTTGCTCTTACGCAATTTCCCTGCCCATTACAAGTAGCCTTCGAAAGCATTCAATTCAGTAAGATAGTGTTTAAATGAGCACACTCGCACTCTGGTTCTGTTATAACGAACGCACACACACCTCCAGACCTCTCATACCTATAAGAAGTCAGGAGAAAAGATTTGCAGGATCACTTTGACTGAAGTCTAATCACACATGGAATGCCAAAGTCATACACTCCGACATCATCTCCAGATGTTGACTTCTCCGAGCAACGATTTAATAGAGATAAGCCCTTCCAAGTGGTATTGTCTGCGCTAGAATAACACTGATGGCTACACCTAGACACCCTATGCAATTAGACACACTGAAACAGTTGAGGGTGGAATTTGTCACGGTTAACATGTCCAATATTATCCTGAATGCGTAGCACTGGCATAAGACAAACGTGCCTGGAAATAATGACGCCCACAAAACGCTCCCTGGTAAACAGGGGCAACTTCTGAAGATCGGTATTTCCAACTCCCACCGTAAACTTACAGTCAGCGTCCCAGGTAATCGTTATCTTCCTGAACAACTTTCTGCCTCACTTACTCCCCACTAGTCAGCGCCAGCTCATTTGTAACCGAACCATCAGTTGCACTGGCGGGCCACGATACCAGACAGTAGAGTAGTGACACATGGGCACTGATAATTAACCGGAGTGACTGGAGCTCCATGCAAGCCAACTTTGGCGAATGAGCTCTGGGAGCCGGAGATGCCCCATGGGCTGAGTAAGTTCGACATTATGACGTTTACGGAGGTGTGGTTCCCGCCAGGTTTTAGCGGCGTGGAAGTAAACCTACCAAACATGAGTGTTTTGTGAAAGGTTGGGATCGATAAGCGGAGCGGCGGGGTAACACTCTACCTGTCTACTCGCGTGAACCGCGCAGGATTGGACGACCCACTGTTTCGTCTAGTGCACAAGCCCATCCGGGTACGCATTCGTCCTTGTTCAAACAAGCCACTCAGCTCTGAATTTATATACCACTCACACATAAATGACGTACCGTACGACAGCAACCTGGCAGCCGCTTTACACAGTTACTGACTAGGTTTCAGGTAGTATTTTAACACTAGGCGATTCCATTCCCCCAGTTACCGATTTCTGAGCTATGAAAGTACACTACAGTAGAAGCTGTTCTACAGCGCCACTTCCATAAACCACTATTCAATTAGAAGTGATTGGGAACGTTTCAGGTCTTGCCAAAAAATGCTAAGGTTTTGCACTCCGCAATTTGGGCCTGGTTTTCTATAAAGAGCTTGGTTCGGTGCAGAACCCTAGCATTAAAATACCCGATGATTTCAGAGACCACACAGTGATTTTGTTCAGGTTTGTGCCCCTTCTGAGGTGGTAGCTGATTCTCTCACACTACGAAACCACCTTGGGGGAATTACGTAAGCATGAACGAACACTTTAAAACTACTTTCCTCCTCACTTCCACTCTCTCCACCTTACGTAAAAGTATAGTGAAAATGTACTAAGACCATTATTGGCACAGCGACCAACTCACCTGTTCCACTTAAGAACAGTGAAAGTAATAAGCTGCTTCATGGTAAAAGCAGATGTATGAGAAAACTTATTTGCGGCAGATGTTGTTTGGATGCAATTCGAGTTGAATCATATTTCGGAAGCCCACAGTTGATATAAGCTCGAAGGTAACAAGTGTGACCAACCTGGTCTTAGTGACGAGGCTGAACGTCATCTCAGCCGAGACAAAACCCCAAGTAGCCTTCTGGACGCCCTGGTAAAAACATACATTCCCAGTCTACTTACAGATTCTGGCCTGACTAACACAAACCAGGACGCAACGGAATTCGTCGCCGATAGGCCTGAAAATATGTTGCTTGAAAATGTCACCGAAGCTACCTCGTTGGTCCGCTGCGGGAACCCTACGCCCAGTGGGTTCTCTGACCTCCACGACACAGAAATTAGTTCTACCAGAGTTATTTCCAAACTCAATAGATTGAACCTAACAGATGTCAAAGTTTCGACTATGTATCGTCAAGACTGTTAAAAATAAGTGCGCAGATAGCCCACCTGCAGTTGAGTAACTTGCTTCAAAAGTCCATCAGGGAGGGTGAACCACCTACTGAGTGGAAGTGGCGTGAAGTAACGCCCGCTCCATAATAGCAGCGAGCATGACAGGGCTTCCAACCACAGACACATTTTCTTTCTCAGTGTCTGTTCGAAGGTAATAGGAATCCAACGAAATCCCCCACGAACATGGAGTGATCGTCTGTTGACAACATGGTTTCGGACGGGGCCAATTGTGCCTTACCAACCTAGTAAATGCTCATGAGCAATGAAATAAAACGGTTGATCTTGGAGATCGAGTGGGTGTTTTACTGCCGCGCTCCTCGTACGTCTTCATTAAATTAGGCAACAATATAATGCTTTTTTATTAATTTGACCATCACTCACATTTGATCGCAGCGTTCGCAGCGTTCGCATTCAGATAGACTTTGCAGCCAGCCTCTTTCGAAAAGAAGCACTAGACTCGAGTTTCGCTCTCATTAGAGCTCGTCAGTAGTGCATATCCTTGCCACGGTCGGGATTTGAACTCCGGCCATTCCAATCGTGAGGCAACCGTGTTAACCACTGCGCCATTGACCTCATATTAGACACGACAGAATTATCAAGTCTGAACGCTCAACCACACTCGCTTGCGAAGGCCGCGATCAAATGTGAGTGATGGTCAAATTTAAAATAAACCAAAGCCCCGACTACTCATCAGTAACAATATAATGCCTTCCAACTTTTCGTGGTACTGTGATTGAAGGGCAATTACTACGGTGGTTGCAAGCGTATCTGAGAGGAGGATCAACTATCAAAGTAAAACCCTCCGTTGAGGGTGCCAGAAAGGTTCAATTTAAGACCGCTCTCGGCAAGTGCACAGTAACCCGGTGTGGTGTTTCAAAGTCGAAGGGAGTCGGAAACGGCCACTTGGGCGCGAGAAATGCTTTTCAAATTTCTCGTGGAATATTAAGATATATACTTCAGGGCAAATATACACATTTCATCGAGTGTAGTGGGTGTATTGCAATAAGAAAATCGGGTATACCTAAAAATCACTCGTAGTTGCACTACCGTTACGGAAAAGTTTCAGCAGTTTTTTTGTCAAAAGCATCATGTTGGCCTTCGTAATCGGTTTTGCATTGTAAAAATGCTCTCATGGGAATTTTCATGGTAACATACGTACTTCCTACTCTGCAGAAACGCTCAATTTCGGGGGTGAGGTGGGGGAGATACACATGAATTTGTAATTCCTGACCAGGTTGCGTTTGCAACGTATTTCACATTAAATACCAGTAAAATCCCTTGGAAGCTACCCCGCCACGTTTTTGGGTTGGTCATCTATCTGAATAATATGTCCGGTCTGTTCACATTTCAGTAGTTCAAGTAGAAACTGGTCGAAGAAATGTCATTTCCACAACGATTGTACCTGGCGTTATGGTGTGGTTGGTTCTATCTACAGTAAGTATGGAGCGATGCGAGTGTGGGTACCATGTCCCACTCTATCATTGACAACCTGCACAATGTCTAGCATACTGCCTTCTGACTACGTTTGCGTGTAACTTGTCGTTTGTGTGCATCTCATTGCTCGCTCATCTGACGGCAAATGACTCATTGTTACGTACGCTATTTCTCCGATGATAACGTTGATTCCTACTTGTACCATTTAGGTTACAGCAACACAACCTTAGTATCATGTATACTTGTGATTTTATTGGTTGTCACTATCGTTTCTGTGAGATGCGTACCGTAGTGTTTGCAATCAGTGTGTTCCCTTATGCTTCATTACGTTCTTAATTATTCCACCTAGGTTCATTTCTTACAGGTTTGTTTATCAGCAGATCACTCTCGGAAGATATCTTTGGCGTACCTTGAACGGTTCAACTGCAAGTTTGGCTTAATTTCACTCATGTGTTTCTCATCGACATTGTTTTTCAGGTTAAGTGAGCTGGATGGAGCAGCTGCGATTGTGAACGCACACGGTGTACTTGGGCGTTGTTGATGGGTTAAATCATTTGGATTGCAATCGGTGACGTGCATTGATTCAACAAACCGGTCAGCCGAATTGTTGGCCAGAACTTTTACGTTAATCGCTGTTTGGTATCACTATGTACAACTGAAGATACCGAACTGATTTATGTGGAATGCCCTTCTTCGTTACGCACTTACCTCTTCATCTTTCAACGTCCTTCGCTGTCGGTTGTGTATCATATGCACACTCTGTCCGTGCATGTGCCCCTACCAAATCATTTCATATTTAGATGTTGTCGATTAGGGTCTTCGGCAGTGCGCTTCAACAATTGCCCGTCCTAACTGAGCGCGGCTTTTTAAGGACCTTTTTTTAAATACAGGAATATACACTTTCTCGTACCGCATTCAGCCTGATGGAAGTTGCGCAATCAAACACAGCTTGATTTTTGATAAAGGCAATTTCGCCGGCCAACTCGTCAGTTTGACAGTTTTTTGTTTCTCACGTCCGTCAAGTAGGTACTGGCTGATTTGAAAAATGATTTAACTTGCAATTCGGAGCCCAGGGATTTGTATCATTTCAAAGTGAACACCATCCACATTTGTTCAAAGCCACCACCCTGATATGACTTTCAGCCAGCTCACTTGGGAAGAAATCGCCAAACTCGAGTTTCGCTCCTACTAAGCTCATCATTATACTTCGTATATATCTGACACACAGGATCCATAAGGAGGTATGGCGTAAATGATGTTTCCACCATGCGCTGCTAATGCTTCTGAAGCACCGTTGGCCGAAAACTCATACTCTATGAACATCCTGCGCGCCAATGGACGAAGTTTTGGAACAGGAGGATAGGACTGTCCTTACAATGGCATTGTCCACCTGAACTTTTATGGGTGAACAGAGGGCGTAAGTTGACAGACACCACCCGAGTCTTTGCTGTGCGATTTGTGGTCTCATCAGAAATTGTACTGACGCTGTTGCGGCTTTCAAGGGATATAAACTTCTCGAATGCTTCCAGTGCTTCACTATTGAGTATGCGATATGCGTTCACACTTGTAGCTGACCCATCCAGCTGACTTAACCTATAAAACAATGTCGATAGGAAACACACGAGTGGAATTAAGACAAACTTGCAGTTGAAGCGTTCAGGGCACGCCAAAGATGTCTCCCGAAAGTGACGTGCTGATAAGCAAACCTTCAAGTAGTGAACCTATGTGGAATTACTAATGAGTAGTCGGGGAGTTGGTTTGTTTTTAAGTTGACCTTCACTCACGTTTGACCACAGCCTTCGCATTCAGATAGACTTTGCAGCCAGCCTCTTTCGAAAAGAAGCACAAGACTCGAGTTTTGGTCTCATTAGAGCTCATCAGTAGTGCATTTCCTTGCCACGGCCGGGATTTGAACTCCGGCCATTTCAACCGTGTTGACAACTGCGCCATTGACCTCATATTAGGCACGACCGAATTACCAAATCTGAGCGCCTCATGATCGGAATGGCTGGAGTTCAAATCCCGGCCGTGACAATGATATGCACTACTGATGAGCTCTAATGAGACCGAAACTCGTGTCTAGTGCTTCTTTTCGAAAGAGGCTGGCTGGAAAGTCTATGTGGAATCGTTAAGAATGTAACGAAATATTGGCGAACATACTGATCGACGCCAGCCCTAACAGCACATCCGCTCGTCATCCCCCCAATATGATGGGGGTCACAGCGGGGTGGCGGTGGGGCACCCCACCATCCAGTGGGCTAGAGATCGGTTGGTGGCTCTACTGACTGTAAGGCGACGGTGAGGCTTGCGTCCTGATCATTCCACCGCCCAACCGTTTTAAAAGTGGGGTGACGGTGGGGTTCACAACACTCACCACACCACCGATACCACGACTACCCCACCCTGAACCCACCACATATTCGCTCACCCCACTATGACTCCGCTTCCAGCCCACTGCGACCCCACCAAAACCCACCCTTACCCCACCGCACGATACTGCGCCCCGCCGTTGCTGGTTTGTCAGGAAAACCCGATGTAACCGTATTGAATAGATGAAACAATGAAAGTGCTTGCAAAACTGAAGTGTGTATTTACACAAACAACGTCACAGTAACAAGTTGATTGAAGAATTGCACACGGAAAACAATTTGTGTGGAAAAAAAACAATTCAGTCTCTAGGGTAAAAGTGTGCCTACAACCGTCGCTTCAAGCGTAACGTTACAAAAGGTACACTACCAGAGGGTTTCTAGGACACTTTCTAGTTGGCCGTCTTGCAAATGCTGCCTTCCTGGACCTTTTTAGCCAGGCTGGGATGACCATGGGTAATAACAAGTCATTAACTGTCTCGGCACCCATCCTCGTTAGGATAACCTGTGAGGATACGAGGTGAATATAAAACGAAAGGGTAGGTTAACCCTCATAATCGCCAAAGCCTATTGCCCCGAAAAGCAAGTTTCTGGTTAATTCCTGTATAATTCACTTATTATGCGAATACTGGATGGGAGAGGGTTCGCATCACTTGGACAACCTGTCCACTCAGATTTGGCGCCTCGAGACGAGTGAGCTGTATATGTTTATGGAAATGATCAACTAAAAACAATGAAGCATACGGGTTGTTTCGCGCCGCCATACTTGCACAACAATGATTCTATCCACTTCCAATCTCCTATTGAAACGATAGGCAAATGTAGTGTCACGTTGACGCGTGGCTCCACACACTGAGACGTAGACTCTGTGCTGTCAAATGATAGTTCCAGCAGTTTGGTTATTTTCAAAACGTTTGCCGTCAAGTAGGTTAACCGCTCATTCACTCGGTCTAACGCAGCTGACGGAGCATAATTAATGAAATGAGTGAAAACTTATCAGCACTTATGACGACGTTATCACTTGTGTTTACAGCTCCGATGGTTGTAGTATTTCTCACATTGACCGGTTGAAGTTTAGACAGTGCTGCTGAGGATTCGGCCTGCACTGTGCCGACGGAGGCAGGCGAACTGTAGGAGGCGTTGGGGGAGACAGATACAACGGCGGTGAGGAGGAGAAGAGCAGGGATATTTTAAACTTGAAGGACTTTTGTTTCCAGAAAACAAAGCTGCATTACATCAATTTAGCAACACTTGAGACGCTTCTCTGTGAAACCGATACAAATGGTTGCGTCGGGTGTGGGTAATTGGTCCGATATATATCGCCTTGCTAAGTGCTCGGTGCCCGGACTAGAACAGGTCTCATGCTGAAACTCACTGGTTTTGCGCGCAAGTCACAGCGGCAGCATCTCCCAAGTGCACCACGACAATTTGCCAAACTTTAATCATATAGTTTATTGAGGACATCTTTTAAAACCACAGGCGTCATATACGGCGGAAATCGCCTGCATTCCGTCACTTTCCACGACACTCGAGGAAGTTTGTATGGTAAGCATTTGTGAAGCCGAAGTATATAATTATGAACGAACAAGACACCAGTCACTGGAAAACGAGCATTCGTCCTAATGGTTCTACTTCTCCACAGGTTAACCAGACTTTCAGCAACTCCCAGACAAACGGAGTGCCTACAATCAATAAGGAGGCATGTAGTCATACCAAGTGAGAGTTCGGTGAACGGATATGCTCGAACAAACACAGCATGTTGAAACGCGATATCCGTGCGCAGAGTGGCATCTGTAATGGGGAATATTAGTTTGGTAATGTGGTACAAATCTTTTTGTGTGCCTTTTTCAAAGCCGTAACTTCCACCTTGACATTCGGATTACTGCACAAAAGACACAGCATGTTTGCTGCAAATGACAGGGACAATGGAGAGCTCCGTGGGACAATAAGTTATTTAGCCTGAAGTCTTCAGTTAACAACTCTTTCAATTCTGAAGTGACATCTAGCAAAACCACACTGTATGCGAGGGCTTGCCCGGTCCACCATAAATACCAACACTGCACGGAGAAATCAAGAATGGGTAAATAACGCGACACAAAATGGGCCACAAAGTGCAGTTCGGCGACTTGGACAAATTTAACCCGTCTATGTTGAGTTGAACAACCAATTTCGAAGAACCCGTCAACAGATGGGGCAGGCCGTTTAAAGCCTTTCTTACCCCGAAATGAAGATAATTCTCAAGCTCATCATCTGGCAGTACTGTGGCGAGAAAGCGTCCAGTGAAGCACAATCTTTATTCCATCAGCGCAGAAAGAAGACATAAGTTGCGATATGTTAACATTTCGTTTACTCTCATCAGTCGCAAACGTAAAACATGCAAGTTATATATGACAGAATTAACGATAGACCGGGTATGGACACGTATACAATCACACCACGTATTATGTCATCACCACCACGGCAACCCTATAGGTTGCTTCACCCACTTTTGTGCATACAGCGCCGCCTGGTGAGATCTAATCAGCATGGCTTCACTAAAGGCCAGTAGCTTCGGGTTCTGCTGACGTAACAATATTTTGAAAGAGTTAAGTGGGACCACCTGGTGACCTGTTATCATGATGTGTCTGGCAATCGATGACGCAGGGCTTCCAGTAACCGATCCATCGGTTTCCAGTTGTGTCATGCGCTGTTTTAACCAGTTTGGGAGGTGTTCGGCCACACGCTGAGATAGCCGTCGGTCTGTTCTGCCTATGTAAACGTCACCGCAACTGCAAGTGAACTGATAGACAACGTGAGAGACAGAATGGTCAGACCGACTGCGTT